>WEKX01026827.1:20729-61686 GCA_013390025.1 Pitta sordida | reverse complement strand
TAAATAAAAAAAATGCAACTGCTTAAAATGGAACTGCAAGTAATTCTCTCTGCAGCTTACCTATTGAAAACTCTGTAAATGTTTGGCCTTTAAAGTGAGATTATTTTATTCAATTAGTGCTTCAACTGTTTTGCAGAGATCTTACTATCCACGCTTCATAATTTGAGGGACAATATTTGCACATAAATGATCAGTTCGTCCACCCTTTCCTGATGAAGTAGCCACTACAGGAGAGTATTTGTGAGAATCAGGATTGTTTATTTCCCACTCATGTTCAGCAATCAGTGACTTGTTATGAAGAACAATCACACTCATGAGCATTTCATCCGCATCTAACTCAGCATTCATACTTAAAAAAATAAAAAGTGCCTTTCATTCTTAAAGTCTATGGGCAAGAAAAGAGATTTTTCCATCAAGTGCTGTATCTGAGAAGAGAAATTCTTTCACAGAGTTTCTATGATTCTACGTACTTCGCTCCCAGATTTACTGGCACTGTCACAACCACATGCTGAGTATTAGCAGCTCAAGAAATGGAGTTACAATGATCTGTTACCTGTTCCCCACGAACCAAATATGTGCCTTTAACTAGTACTGAATTACAATTGATTTCCTTTGTGTCAAGCTGGACAAAGAGGTCACCCTAAACTGAGGTATGGTAAATTCCTTGTTTGCGTCTCAATTTTTCTTTTAAGGGCAATAAACAATTCTACACTTTTCAGAGCAACCCTTTTTCCAAGTAATAGATACATTTTATTAATTCCCTTTGCCGCACCATGAAATGGCCAAAAAGTCAATATCAGTTGGACAGCCAATTTTTCTTTTAATGACGTTTCCAACATATGTGATTAATACTCACAAGTAAGCGGCTTTTCCTTCTTCCAGTTCTTTACTTTTTCCACTGGAACCACTCTTTTTCCCACAGATCCTCCTGGTGATGCACATTAGCAATCCACATTGTCGTACAAAGAAGCAGCTCACATCAGTCACAACCAGGATTAACAAAAGGGCTGCCACTCCCAGGCCAATGACAGCACCAAGTCCAAGACCATTAAAAAGAGTGTCTTGAAGGAAAGAAAATTAAAACTTATTAATAAAAATTAATCCTGAAAGTAGCAGTTTCTGGAATTTTTAAGCTGTTGGCCAGGAGACTAAAGGAAGTTTAGAAATGAACCATTGACAAATTCATAGGAATAAACAGTCCTGAAGATTAAACATGGATACTACCTTATGAAAATTACAAAAAACATTTCTCTTATATAATATTTTCCCATTGCCAACATTTAAGTATGATCACAGAGCATAAATTGAATTATTTAATAAAAATAATATCACATCTTAACATTCCAAGACCAAAAGTATCATTAAGTAGTCTAAGAAAACAATTTTACATATTCAACATAATAATAGTTGATAGAAGTTGTCATTTTCTACATTTAAAATATAATTATGATTCTGTGATTATAATTAATGAAATCTTTAAGAGAGTGAATATTTATTCTTGTAAAGGTTATTTTTTGAATTACAGTAAAAAAGTCCTCAACTGATTTAATTCAAGTCAATTAATCTGCAAACAGTTGCACACAGCCTTAAATAAATTAGTATGAGTAAAAATATGCATATCATTATATCACTATGAGGGAAGGACCTCATTTGGTTTAGTCTTGTGCCTTGAAACTGCAATCCTAAACTTCAAAATAAATACTCCACACTTGATCCTGCTTTCTGTGTTTGTATTTTGAGAGCTAATGCTTAGCTAATTTTACCTCATCAAATCTCCGGAAGAAAAACATTTTGACTTGGTTGGTATTTCCATCACAGAAGGCAATGCTGCAGACTGGTTTGAAGTATGGTTCTCAGCAAAACAACCCCCACTGTGTCTGTGAACTCAGAAGACCCTTTTACAGGAGAGGACTTGTATCTGATCAATAAACTAGGGGGAAAAAGGCAGCTCAGGAATGGCTCATGCACTCAGGTAATTCACAATATCACCCAGCTCAGAGTGACCAGTGACAACTGCCTTGTGTGAGATTCCAAATCAGTAAATACATATTCTTTTCTAGTCTTTGTTTAGAACTGAAATGGAAAAGTAAAATTTTTTTTCAAAAGAGGGGGAACATTTTACTTACTAAGCAATTGACTTCATCATGTATTGTGTGGGATGTTTTATTATAGAAGTGTTCTTAAGAATGTTATTATGTTATAAGCCACAATTCAATGTATATATAGATATATACATGGATGGACAGGCAGAAAAAGAGACAGATATTGCTTCAAAGTTATTTTCCTATCTTCAGAAAGACTTAAAAGCCACTATATAAGTTACAAAAGTAATGACAGAGCAATGAAATAATGAATCATCTGTGAATTGCCCCATCAGCAATCCTGGAAGTTGACATTTCACGTGAACTCATTTTCTGTCTTTTTTTTTTTTTTTAACCTCAGCATTCCCAGTTAAATGTTACAGGTAGAATTTCTGATACATCTTCCAAAACTTACTTTATCCATATATCCACCCACTTATTTGTTGATTTCCTTTGCAACCTTCAGTAATTTTTGTTTACCCGTCTGAATTGTCAGGAAGACATAAATAGAAATTCAATTCCAGTTTATTGAAAAGCTCATATGTTTCAACCAATATAATAACAGTCAATTCCATAAAGTCCAGTTTTAGAGACCTTATAGCGTGAAGTTTTCATCTCTGTACCATCTTAACTGCTAAACAGAATATGGAGAAGAAAAATTATAGTCTTTTAATACATGTTTTCACCGGGATTCATTGTTGAGGGGGTTGTGATTTATTTTTAGGATATTTTTTTCTTTATCTTTAATGCAGTGTTAAAAATTCTTTGCTACAGGGAGAAACATTTTTCACTGCTGTGAACAGCATTTCCAGTGTCATTGGAACATTGTCAAGTAGCAAAGTTCCCATCCCAAATGACTCAATGACAGAAAAGCGTACCCAGTGTTTTCACTGGTAAATGAAGGAAATGTTTACAGTAGCAATATTCACAGGTTCACAGGTTATTCTGAGTTGGAAGGGACCCGCAGGATCATCTAGTCCAACTCCCAAGGGAACGCCCACCCAGGGATCAGGCCCACAAGCGTGGAACCATGTAATGCCATACTACTACCCTTTCCACTAACTTTGAAAAGCCTCTTTGTTATCAAAAAATGTTGCCTCAAATCAAATTTGGATTAGCCTTACTGCAACAATTTTTAAAGAAAAAAAATGTTATATTAAAGAAATGATTTTGAATATTTGGAGTTTTTTTACAGTGTTCCAGTATGTCCCAAATGGACTCAAAATATTAGTTCTTCTTTGTGCACTACAATAACAAAACATTTATAAATTATACACCTTTTTGTTTTTCTAGTTGAAAACAACCTTATTTAAATCATAAAAATACAATGGTAATGTGAGATAATCACTTCTTAGAAAGTTTTTTGAAAAGATTTATTGTGTACCAGACTGAGTAGTCTAACCATAGGGAGCCTTTTAAAACACTGCTTAAAAAAATAATAAAATATAAAAAAATATTTAAGAATATTAAGTATAAAATCCAGTGCTCTGAACGAATTTTAATTATAATTCGTAAAAAATATGCTAAATTTGAAGTTATATGACTTCTGTTATATAGAATGTTGCATAAATAATACAAAATGCCTTGCTATCGTAGTGAAGGAAACTGACAACTTTAAAGCAATTTCATTCACCCACTACTTCAAATAAGTGCTTATCAATGAATAATTATGGAAATAAGATTAAAAAACTTCCAGAAATGTAATAAAAAAGGCCCTGAAGCAAGTTTCTATATATGTCATGGAAAGCATTGCAAATTTTCAGGTTCTCACTTGTTGAATATTTTTAACAATGTCTAACAAAATAATTGAACATTTTTGCAGAAATCATTACTTGATGAGAAAGAGCAATGAAGAGCTTTGGCAAGTAAAACAGACTTTTCCAATTAAGAGAACCAAGTGGAAAGATAAATTTTCGGGACCCTCAAATGTGAATTCAGGCTCTGTACTCTTACAGAATCACTTTGTATATATCCAATTGCTGCAACAGTAAAATAATAATTTCGAGCTTTATAACAGGTATTCTCCTGAAGCAGGGGGAGGTTGGACAAGATGACCTTCACAAGGCCCTTCCAGTCATAATAAGGGTATGTGATAATAAGTGATAATAAGGGGAAATTAGCTGGGGAAAAAATCTGACCAAGTTAGCAAGTAAGACACCTTCTTGTGTCTCATCATGTTTGTCTTTTCTTTCAAGTCAGTCAGGAGCTCAACTAAGAACTGCTCTCAGGCTAAAACAGTTAAAAATTATGAAATAGAGAATGAATATGAAAATACTGCATTGGAACAAGGAGCAGGGAAAAAATCATACCCTTGTCTGTCATCTTCTTGAATTGAACTATTGTATTGATTCTTAAAAAGAAGAGGGAATTTCTGCACTGCCTGTGAATATAGTCTTTGATTTTATTGCTGATCTGAAACTTTTCTCAGAAACAAAAGGTTTACAATATAAATACACCTATTCAAAAACACTAAAAAGACAGAAAAGATAAATCTGAACATTTTGTATCTGTTGATAAGCACCTAAAAAATCATCATGAAGTACCAAAAAATTAAACAGCTGTTCAAGGTTTTCTACCAGTTAACAGCATACGAGTGGAAGGCCAAGATCGTTGCTAGAACAAGTTTTGCCAAGCTAAAGATTCAGAGAGGGGAAAAACCCCAAACAGATGCACATCCGAAAAACAAACATATCATGGGAAAAATAACAATGGCAAACCCGAAAGGTTTTACTGGAAATTTCACAGAATTCCAGACAGTTGATATGCATCCATAATACAGGCGCATCCCAGATATAATAACATATACAATATATATACAATACTATGTGTGTTTAGCAAATATTGAATTTTTTTTAATTTTACCTGATGTATGTATTTAACTGGTTTTTAGTGCTTTGTATTTCCTTGTATCAATTTTGGACTTGCATAATTTCGCCCAGTGCCTGTCAAAAATCTTCCTCCTTCATTTTCTAACAGGAAATATCCAAGAGAGCTTTGAACAGAGCTGTTGTGTACTCCAGCTCCTTTGTCTGGCCAAGATGCAAGGATTGAGTGACACCTCTCAATAGAAGAAGGAACTCTATCTTAAGTGGCAGTACCCAGGTTTTATAGTTAGAACGATGTGATGCCGTAAGACTATATAAATTAGGAGGGGAACCACATCTTAGCTCTGTAAAAGATCTTCCCATTAAGCACTCCCATTCCTTACTGAGATAAAAATCTCATCAGGCAAAAAAGGATCGAAGACAATGACCTGGTTTTAGCAATTTATACCAATAAAACTTGGCTTTAGAGCCAGGAAAGTGCCCAGCAGCTACACATCTAACTTGAAATGAAATAAACAAATCACTACAGTTGCTACATCAACTTGCAAGAAATTATTATGATTCTCTGCAACATTAACAAGGGGAATGTTTGATGTAAAAGAGAATGTGACAGTAAGTATTATTCTTTTCTATCCTATTCCTTAATACAAAAAGATGCTAACAAGGCTGTAATAGACATTAATTTTAATGCCCTTTCTTCCTCAGTGATTTTTCCTATGACTCTGTGCTAGGACAGAGAGAGCTGAGGGGCAGCGTATCAGCACAGGAGGATGTGTGCGCCCTGTACTGCACAAGTGAGTAATGTGTTCTGACAGATACACTTGACACAGCTTTGAAAAATATAGGGCCAGTATTATTGCCTCTGAGGGAACTAACTCAAGAGAAGGGTTCCTCTAACTTTCTTCTATCCATAAATGACAGATGTTTATTGTCTCCCATTTAATGAAACCTGAGCTGGAGTGCAGTGGAGTTTCAGTGAGTTCACTGGCAGGAAGAGTAGCTGTAAAGAAGAGACTGGATGCTGTAGACAACAACACACAGGAAAGAGGGACATTCACACGATTCATAGGATATTCTGAGTTGGAAGGGACCCACAGGATCATCTAGTCCAACTCCCAAGCGAACGCCCACTCAGGGATCAGACGCGCAAGCGTGGAACTACGGGCACCACACTCCATCCATCCAAGCCTCCCAACATCTAGACCATGTCACTGAGCTCCTCATCGAGTCTTCGCTTAGACACCTCCAGGGATGGTGACTCCACCACCTCCCTGGGCAGACCATTTCAATGAGAGATCACTCTCCTGGTGAAAAAACTCTTCCTAACATCCAGTCTAAGCCTTCCATGGTGTAGATTAAGGACATGTCCTCTTGTTCTGATGCTGGCAGCCTGAGAGAAGAGATTCACCATCAAGGGAGCCTGTGGTGCCCCAGGATTATCAGTTACACAGATGTGAGCTACTGAAATAAGCATGTCTAAAATGGTATTCTATCAGACATATTATACTTTTCTGATACTTATCTGAGGGAGGGAGTTTTCATTTATTATGCTGAAATCCCCAACAAGTTTTCTGAAAAAACGTTTTTCCTTTCGATTTTACAGGAAATCTTCTCTTATTATGACTCTCTCAGGATACTGATTAAGAAGAACTTCAGTTCTCATTTACTCTAATGACCCTTCACAGCATTTTTCATAGGATGGAGTCTTCATAGACATAAGTGCAATAGTTAAACAAAAGAAATTCTACGTAAGTAACAACTCGAGTGATACTGCCAACAATGTCTTGTCTGTGGCCACTGAGGTATAACAAGGGGAAAGAAAGAAGGCCTTGTTTACTGGAAAAAGTGTTGTCGAACTATTCTCTGGAGTTATCATTTATTATTTTGCAAGCAAAGTTTTAAAAAAATATTCCTGGCATCATCAAAATACCCCTAAGCAGCCTTCAGATAATGCCTATGGAGTTATCAGGTCCTTTTTTCATGTATTTACGCAGTCACCACGGGAAAGAGTATTTTTTTTTCACCATCACCTCCTTCTATGAGAAGCCCTGCAGAAAAGCAGGCAGTGAAATCCCAGCCCCCCTCCCTGTGCATTGAGGAGGAGAAGTTACAAAATGATGGCATCTCTGAGAGGTGTCTGGCATCAGCAGTGCACCCAGGTTTTGGAAGGCCTTGGGGAAGTGAGTTTCTGTGTCCCAGTTTCCTCCATTCCAACTGACAGCAGGGGAATTTCTTGGAGGAATTCCTAAGAACCTCTGCAGATTAATTAAGATTGACGTGGGTATTGAGAACATACATTTATGTGTGGTTTCAGTACTGCTTTTGCATAAAAGGATAAATTATTTTAATTGCTTTATTTGGGAGAATTCGAAATCACACTGTGAACATACCACAGAGACCTGAGAGATTTTTGCATCTTTATACTGGATGACAGCTGTGAGCAGAGCACTGTAGCCAGGAGGCTTGAAAAAAGAGTCAAACTATCTTGGGATTATATTTAAATTGATAAAATATTTCAGGCTTGACAGCATTTTCTCTAAAAATTCAAACCAAACAGCTTTGAGAATTAATACTTGAAAAGATATTTTAAATATATAATTATTTTATGGCATTAGCCACAAAACATTTAATATAATTTAATATCATTAGTGCTGCCAATATATGGTGCACATTTTGATTGAAGGGGTTCCACTGCTACAACTGCAAGTGCCAGCAGAGCCCTACTTGGTACAAGAGTCATGTACCAATAGAACTTCTCCCAGAACTATTTTTTTTCATATTCACTATTGGATAAAACATTGTTGAAATAAAATTATTAACATAATGCTAAATAAATCTTCAGCTCAAAATACATAATGTAGATAATACAAGAAAAAAACCCCAGCATTTATCAGTAATAAAGAAAATAGAGATAGAAATGCTTTAAGTCAGTTTTCTTTATTACAAAAATGAAGGCATAAAATGAAATGAACTTTGAACAACAGATGAAAGACGAACAAAGTTACATACATTTCTTGACATTGTGTTTGGAAAGATGCTGAGGGACATTACAGTTACATCATGCACATGCTCTTCAGGGAAAAAACAGAGATGACAGCAAGGGCTGCATGCAGGGAAGAAATCAGTGGACCAAAATGGAAGTGAAATATGAACGAGGCTGAAAAAAAAAGAGTAATTGTTTCACAAGTTAAAATAAACTACTTTAAATCCAGATATTTTCCTTGCCTTTCACACTGATTTGAAAATGGAATTTTAGAGATGATGCTGCGTTTCCAATGTTTTTCATAGCATTAGTTTTTAATGGAAACATTCTCAGTGAGATTTACTTTGCTTGTATTATAGGATACTTAATACATGTCCTATTACTAAAATTATGTGAAAATAAAATACGCACTGGAAATTGCCTCTACAAAAATGTTAGACATGTAAAATAAATATACAGAAGTGTTAACAGTAATATCATACAACATAATGGGACTATGGTGGCAAGAATTACTACTACAGTTTCTCAGGACTTTAGAACATATAAAACAAACAAAAAGGGATATTTCTACCTCAGTTTCTTGGTCTAGTCTTGGCAAAACAGCTAAACTTAGAATAGCTCTCAAGCATAAAGCTTCCATACAGCTGCAGTTTCTACAAACACAGTTGGTAGATCTCTACACTTGATATGTGATGCCAACAGCTTTATTAGGATTTTGTCATTGGCATTGAAGGAAAAGGATTTTCCCTGTAATTTTCTATCCCTTAAACATTAAGTCTGATAAATATGTACCAAAAGAAAACTTAAAATTCCTCATATGCCAGAAGAAACAAGGTGGATGAAGTATAATGTGACAAGTATAGGTTGGACTTGATGATCTTCAAGGACTTTTCCAACCTTATCAACACTGTTATCAACACGGCCTGCTAGACTGAGAGGGAACTAGGTTGTGTTACCGCTCTGAGATGGGCTTTCAGTCTCTGCACGGGTGTTAGATGGTGAGTTGGACTAGATGATCATTGTGGGTCCCTTTCAACTCATAATATTCTGTGATTCTGTGATTCTGTGAACACTGTAAGTATAAATGAGCTCTAGGTATAACAAAGATTTCACTGATGTCATTATAGACTTCAGAAACTACTTGTGTCTTGATATTGTTTAAATTGCTTCCTAATGTAATTTTTTTTCTTTGCCCCTAAAAATCCTGAAAAAAAACAGCAATCAGAAATGATCCACATACTGTACAATGGGCAGAAAACTGGAGATTATTAGCAAAATCACAAAGCAATTAAATTGCTTTGTTAGATCTAATTAGTTAACTCTACATTTGCACACACATTTGATAGAGCCTGTGCAGGTTTTCATGGTGGAAAGAGAGTAAGGACATGGTAAGACCCAGGAACCTGAGCATTGTTATAAGGTTACATCTGTGTTTGAACCACTGTTTTTGTTTATCTTTTAAATATTTATTTCCCATGTGCATATTTGCATCAGTGCTTGGCCTTATACTTCCATAAGAAAATGAGATGGAATGTTATTTTGTTGTTTGGTAATAATATGTTTTGACCACCTCACAAAACCACTCAGAAGTTATATTTTATTTCCAATGTATGCACTATACATGTCTACTTCTGGGCAATATTTCTTCCTATTTATAGAGAGAGCAATTTATATTCTCATATCCCAACTGCAATAAATGAAGGATCACATTTGAAGGTGCATTATGTAAATACTTTGATTTGTGAATAATTTGTAAATGTTAGGAACTTGTCAAAACTCGGGAAACAAGAAAGACAACAAATAAAATCTCATTAGGGAAGAAGCCAGCCTTAGACTCAAAAGGTTGTAAATCAGAACATTTTAAAAATACTGTTCCTTAGAGATATACTGCTGTATCACAGAATAGTCATTGCACTTTTTAAGTTTCTGTGCCATCAATTTGGATTTAAGGCAAAAGTTCAGCACAGAATATTTCAGGACTCCAGTTTTACAGACACTTTAATATTAGCATTTCAAAATACGTGACAATGTTAAAAAATAGTAACATTTCACTCTGTCAGTCATAAGACCTAAAATCCCCTTTACAATTACTACATTTAAAGGAACACATTTACTTATCTAACATTTAAGTGCTAATGTCAGCAGAATATTACATTCAATTTGTGAAGACATATTTATCATTTTAATACATTTAAATGACAATTTTAAGCTGCTCAATCCATACCTAAGAATTATAATTTAATTTGCAAATGTCACTGTTCACTTTTCCCCTCATTCTTGTCTGTCAAAAGCCAAAATTTTGAAACCTTTTGTATATTCCCACTGATTGAACTAAATGTTGGAAAATAAATGAAGGATCACATTGTTTTTTTAAAGATACAATTATAAAAGATTCATAAAGAGAACTCCAAACAAAGCTGTATTAGCTATTCATCTCAGGAGATACATGACCATCCAAGGACATAATTCTCTTCCTCTTTTTCTTTCTCATTACAGAGGTTTTGGGTCACTGCCCAGAACTGCCTGGCTCTTCTATCATATAATCCCTGTAATATTGGCTTAACTCATCCTCTCTGGACTTCGACTGGAAGAGAGGGGCCAAAAGAAAAGGATAACATCAAAGCACTTGATAACCTCAAAATGCAAAACGCAGAAAGATTTAAATTGGAGCAGACCTCAAATTTCTCTCACTTAACTGAAGGAATTTATGTAGTTTCCAGTTTGAAAAAAAAAGATAAGTGATCCAAATTTGTGTCTTTATCCCACTGGCATTGTCACACTGAGGATAAAAGCCAACTTGTCATTTGTAATGTATATTTAGCTTCTAAAATTTCTCAAGGCTTTTCATTATCTCCTCCACAATATGTTTGGAGAGTTCACAGTCGATCAGTCTCTGTGTCCTAATTCCAATCTTGTCTGCTTATCTACAACATTAGGGTGACTTGCTAAGATATTAAATTCAGAGCTGATAAAGACTTCTTCAAATGTCTGACCAGAGTAGGAAAATTATATCGAAATTTTTATGCTTTTCTTTAAAGACATACCCATGCCAATGTCCTGTCTTGCTTTATTGAAAAAATGAACAGAGGGTATGACGGGTAAAAATACATTAAAAAAATTTAGCAGAATAGCTGTAAGCTTTCGAATTTTAAAAAATTAGGCAAAGGTTGTGAAACAAGGAAATACCAAGATCAGACTCTTTGTGCAACTTTAATGAGACTCCATCTTATTTTTCACTTCATGAGACTGTTTAAGTTTTACTCAAGACCTTTTAATCCTGTGGCAGGTGCTCACAAGTTGTAACTGTATTTTTGTATTATTGGTTTTTATTCTTCAGAACAGCTCTGTTATATATGTTGTATCCACAAGGGAAAATTCTGATTTTTATATGCATCCAAGCCCTGTCTTACAATCTGATCAGGGGTTTCTTTTCCCCTTAGCAATACAAGCAGCATCTTACTAGTTATTTCATACATTTTTCCCAAACATCAGTTTTCTGTAAGTAGAAAAGTACTTGCAGTCTTTTTGCTTTGTTACCACAATAGTGGTAACCAGCAACAGTGACAATAATGGCAACACCACACATTTTCACTGTCTGGATGTTTGAATTGGTTAGAAAAAAAAAAAAAAAAACCTCTTCAAAAGTTCCTGCCCAGAGTGACTTTTGCCCTAAAAATAAATTTAGCAATAGCACAGAGTTATACTCATTTGAAAATATGTTCTCACCTCTGATAGTTTTTGGTGACTTATGTGTAGCTAGTAACTCCAAATCCTCTGCAACACAGTAGAAAAATTTTCATTTAAAAAAAAAAATAAATCTATCCTTCGATCATTACTGTCTCCTGGTTCAATAAGCACTTAAGCATTAAAAAAAGAATAGTTTATGTTGGAAGAACTACACTTATACAACTAAATAACAAAGTCAGTATTTATATTCACATTGTTTGTGGATGGAAAAATAGGCTTCATCCAATTGACTCTGACTGGGAATCCAAAGTTTCAACTCTTACAAAATTATAATAGAAATTGTCTTTCTTTACAATATTATCGCAGGCACATGTTAATGTAATTAATTTCAAAGTAATTTAATGACATTAAGTTAAAGTGACAGAACATAGCAGTAAATGCCACAGATGAAACAGTGGCTTGACTTAACACAGTGAGAGATTTTCTAAAGATTACAATACAACAAATATTTTTAAACAGTATTTTTTTTAATTCCATCTACTTCATTACACTGAATATGTAAAATATTTTTGAAAGTATTTCCGTCACTAAATAAGTGTTTAGATTTACATCCATGCACTCTGAAGACATCTAACTTGTGACATAGACTAGGTTTCTACTATGATGATTTGTTTTGGTTTTTATTTGTTTAGGAGGGGGTTTATTAATGAGGTTTTAAACTAAAGTCCTCCAAAAAATAATTGAAACTCATAAAAATTATCAGAATCAATATTTCTTAGAAATAATAAAATCCCTTAAGTATGTGAGTTTACTATATTAAACCCCCAAAAGGGGAAAAATCAATGCATGCAGTTAATTTATAATAATCATTATATTAAGTAACAATTTTAAGGGGAGTTTCTTAAAATAAATATTTAATTCTGTCTAAGGTTTAAAGTGCATTACTTCCTTGGGTTATTCGGTATGCAGCAGATAAATGAACCATAAATTTAGAAAACTACATAATTTTTAAAATCAATTGTATGCAGTAAAATGTCTATGTGCACACTTAGTAACTCTTTTTTCCTGAGGTTTTGTATACAAAGCTCTAGTTGCAAAACTCATAAGCCATGCTTCTAATGTGTAAAGTAGGAAAAGATACTTCTCCCATTGTTATTAAGGGTCAGAATTGAACCCCCTGGAATTTCAAGTCCCACAGATGCCATGAAATGGAATGTGGCACCATTACAGTCACAAGAAATGAGTCTGATGGGCAGGGAGCTGTTTTATGTGCCACGGCATGGCAGTAGATAGGCACAGATTATTAATTAAAAAAAGAAATATTTGTTAACATCCATTAGAAAGTACAGAAAATATCTGTGGACACACAGAATCGTAGAATGGCCTGGGCTGGAAGTGACTTTAACGGTCATTTGGTTCCAACCCCTCTGCCAGGGGCAGGGACACCTTTCCCTAGACCAGGTTGCTCAGAGCACCATCCAGTCTGGCCTCGAACACTTTTTATTAAGCATAAAGTTTTAAGTACATTATGGAAGGAAGTAGTACAAGGACAGCTCTGTTCAAAGTATTCACAAAATAAATAATAGAAACGCTCTCATGCAAAATCAATTGATGGTGTACCCGGAAAGCCATGTCAGTCACAATGGTAAGGTCTCTACATAGATTTCTTATAACCAAAATAAAGTCGAGACAATGGAATAAAATCACACTGATCAAACTGAATAAATCACATTCTCCATGTCCTGTCAGACTGAAGGGTCAAGCATCTTCCGTTGAATTCGTCACAAGATTCACAAGGTCTCCAAAGAAGCCAGATGAAGGATTTTCCATGCACAGATTGAAGTAATTACACTATTTAGGATCTTAACTAGAAGTGGAAACTCTAAAAGAGCTCTTAAAAAGTACTTTTTTTTTTTCAGGTCTGTGTTTATTTTCCCATAAGTGTAAAATTAAGAGGGAAAGGAAGAACACATATTGCTTGCCTTGTCAACAGTATCAAAACATGCACCAGAAACTTATGGCTACAATGAGAGAGAAAACAGCAGCATTCAGCTGCAGGGACTGGCCTCCATTGTCACGTCTAGTAGCTTCACAGCATCTGTCTGTGTGGATCAGAATTGTTACAGAACATCAAGAGTGAGAAAAAGAAGTAAATTTGGAGGGTAAAAAAAAAAAGGTGAAAATATTGAGACAAAATGAAAAAAGTATCAAAAGGAAAAAAGAAAGGTGAGAGTGGGAAAGAAAAAAAAAAGAGAAAAAAATTAATATTTACATTACGACAAAGAAATCACTTGAAAGACATTACTCTAACAGAAGTATCAAATTATGATTAAAGTGTGGGTGAAATGGTAACCATTGAACTGCCCTGGCCAAAACTGGACAATAAAGTACTAAAACTGTGGGAAAGGAGTATCTGAACAGCAGCAAAATGTGGTTCTCCACAGCAGTCAAAGTGGCAAACATTTTGGGCTGCCCTTAAAACAATTTATTTAAACGCCTTAACACTTAATGTTTCTTGCTTTCCCTTGAGATCCAAGGCAACTCTGAAAAGCCCTGTTTAAATACAATCTTCCACGTGACTTTAATGCTGGAGGTACTTGGAACTCATGAAACTAGGATGTAATATTTATCAGGAATCATCACTCTGGACTGTTTAAAGGAAGGACAAGCACCAGTCCAGAAATTGAAAGAGGAAACTGTAAATTAGAGTCAATAATTACACAAAAAGAAGGTTCCAGTCACGCACGGTGTGACAAAATAATTACATTGACAACAACTAATATCAGGCTTAGGCTACTGTTTCAAAAAAGACTTCAAAAGAAATTGAAATGTAGAAAATGTTGTGCAGTATTAACAGCAACCTTGGTTACATCGTCATGCACTTACTTTAAACAATGCACTTTAAGAAACTGTAATGGAAGCAGATGAAAACTATCAATCTAGAATTTATCATACTAGTCCCCTTATTGCACTTATGTAATCTTTAAAAGAATTTACTTAAAACTGAAACCAGTGTAGAGGATGATTTGTGAAAAACTAACAGAAGCATATTGAGGTACGTCTGTTAATCCAGGGAGTCTGAAGAGAAAGGCCAGTGGTGTATAAGTCATTATATATTTCCATAAACACATGATCAAGACAAAGAATTTAATTCTTTCACAGGCTCCCAGAGAAAGAATTTTTAGGTCTTAGGATATGAACCTTCTCGGGTTTTTTTCCCAAGACACCTCAAATTTAGATTAAATGAACAGAGCTGTTGTTTTGAGAATATATTCAAGTGGGAAACTTGCCTTTAGGATCTTGGTGCATAAGACTTAACCAATGTATTATCTTATCACATGTATTTGTTTCTGCACAAATATAAATCTTAGTGTAGGGAACTACCAAGTAGAAAAGAAAGCAATGTAAATAAAATAAGAGCAATTGGGGATTTTACCCCATCCTCACCTGTATTTCCACTGGGATGTTTTCAATAATACGCATTTTTAAAGAAATTATGAGTGTTCAAGCTGTTCCAAAATCAGAACCAGTTATTCTGTTAAGACTTAAGTAGTTTGGTTCGTATTCATAGCAAAAAACACCTTGTAAGCATATTAAATTTCCATTGTTATTTTTGTAAATGAGCTTTCAGATATTTTTAGAGAATATACCTAAAAATTTCATCTTTTACTGGCACTCAAGGTTATATTAATTATAACACAACACAGTGTTAGCAATTAGCTGTAACAAATATTCCAGGTGAATATGAGTACCTTACTTAGAGTGTGGCCCAGCACTTAGACATTCAACAACCATGATAATTTTTTAGCTCACAGCATTCAAAGAGATAAGCAAACTATAATTCATGCAGTAAAAGAAAAAAAATTAAATTCCTTTTGAAGCAGAAATTCTCAGAATACAGAGTAGTTCTTTGATTACTGCTCTTGCTATTCAATGGAAGGTAATTAATGCCTGTGACATCTGTACCATAAGAATTACATTTGATAAAAAGTAGTGTATTTTTTTCCTATTGACATCTTTGATAGTGCGAGCCTTTTTGTCTCCCTTTCTGATTCATATCAAAAAAGTTCTATCAATTCCAGCAAGGGATTTCTATCCCTTTTCATGTAATAACTTTAGTCTTTTCAGGGAATGGAGAAAACACAGCTGGTTTTAGCCTACAGCAAGAACGTGCTCTATCGCTTTCAACAATGATCATCTTCAGGATTTGCTGAGAAATGGCTCTTACTCAGCAAATTCTACTATTGTTTTGCAAAACAGAGGTTTTGTGGGCGGCTGTTGTTTTTCTGAATTCTTAAATATTGATTTATCTGATTGGTGTGATTCCTAACAACACCTCCAAGCATGAGACACTAAAGACGTATTTTATCTCTTTATCCTTTCCAGGAAATAAATAAAAATTTTATTCCTTCATCACAGTGTTACATGCTGAAGACTTTGTTTTACATTTTTAGCCCAGAATTATGATCTGAAAAAAAGTCAGACAAAAATCTTCATTTTCAAGTCCTGATTTTCAAATTATAATATTCTTCAGCCCATGAGAAAACGATCAGGTAACTTAACAAGGTTAATGCTGCAGCTCTTCCATGTCTTGGGAATTTCATCAGAGCTCCAAGAACTGAGATTAATGTTCCTTACACTTTCCTTTTTGACTCCTGGATTCAGTTCTTCGTATTAGATTTAACTAAACCCTAACGTGTCAGAACTAGTACAATTATAATGCACAAAGTTGTACAAAAGAGTTCATACAGACTTAACATTTTAGACCCGTGGAATTGAATTTTTGCCTGTGAAAACATTTTATTCTGGCTTTTTTTTGTTTGTTTCCCTTGATTTAAATTTACTGTTGCTATCCAAGTTTATATAAGGATCAGAAAGTTACAACTATTCTTTTCCGAATTATTCTGATTGTTAAAAGTGTGTAAGGTTTAGTATAGTATTTTGTCTACTGAGTTACAGAGAATTTTACTTATATTACCAGATAATTCTTTTTTTTCAACAAATTACAGGAGTGTACTAGTTTTACAGCCTCCATTCACTGCAAAATTAAATGACATTTTCAACTCTATTCAAAAGCTATCAGAAGCCATGGATGGATGTTTGTGCATGTACACAAACACATGGACAGGCAGAGTGGCCACAGATCATAGGCTGAAAATCAGGCCAAACATTATTCCTGGAAAACTGGTACATCACAGAATCTCTCAGGCTTTTTCTGGAAACGTGAATAGGCATTTTATAAGCTACAAGTAATGACAGTCCTGGCTCAAGTAGCTACTGGCAGCCATTCCATTTTTTTCTGTGGAAAGAGACTACAAAAGATGACTACAAATCACAATTCTCCTCAGTTCAGTTAACTCTTAATGATGAAACATAACTATTCCTAGAAACAAGAATAAGTACTAGAAGCCAACCCAGGGTTCAATATTGGGTCTAATCCTGTTCAACATCATCAGTGATTTGGGTGACGGGGCAGAGCACTCTCAGAGAAATTGATGATAAAGATCTCAGAGGAATGGCTGATGCACCCAGGGGAATTTGGACAGGCTGGAAAAATGGGCTAATGGGAACCTCAGGAAGTTCAACAAGAGGAAGAGCAAAGCCCTGCCCCTGGGAAAGAGCAATCCTAGCCACCAATCTATGGGTACAGACCACCCAGCTGGAATGCAGCTTTGTAGAAAAGGCCCTGGGGGTCCTGGTGGACATCAAGCTGAACAAGAGACAGCAAAGTGCTCTTGCAGCTCAGAGGTGGCCTCATTGCTGTTGACAACTACCTGAAGGGAGGTTGCAGTCAGGTGAGTGTAAATCTCTTCTCTCAGGCTGCCAGCACCAGAACAAGAGGACGTGGCCTCAAGCTGCGCCAGGGGATGTTTAGACTGGATGTTAGGAAGAGGTTTTTCACAGAGAGAGTGATCCATCAGTGGAATGGACTGCCCAGGAGGTGGTGGATTCGCCATCCCTGGACATGTTTAAGAAAAGACTGGATGAGGAACTCAGTGACGTGGTCTAGATAATGGGAGGCTTGGATGGATGGAGTGTGGTGCCCATGGCTCTGGGGTTGGGGGAGAGATCTCTGTGTGAGAGTCACTTGGGAGTTGGACTAGATGATCCTTTCAATTCAGAACAACCTGTGAACCTGTGAAATGAGAGCAGAGGCCTTGGTCAGGCAAACATGATTTTGTGTGGTACCCTCATCCTGAGACTTGGTTGCAATCAAGTAAAATCTAACTTGAAACAGACCTGAAGTGATCTGAAATCTATGGAAAGTGCTTCAAGGAGTACAAGAGCTGTTCAATTTGGATATTTATTCACAGGTATGGTAAGTCAACTATTGTCATATACTTTCGGGATGGACTAGAGGACACGGATGAAGAAGGTGACTTTTTTGGCTTCTCTTGGTTGATGCACGGTCAGGGTTGAGTCAACCCTTCCAGAGAAGGGAGGCTACTCCCTTCAGAGCCAGGGAAACACCGTCCCAGGGATTCTCATGCTGCCCATGGGTTGAAGGCATGTGAGAGATGAGGAGGAATATGTGACAGGAACAAAAACCTACTCCAGCTACACAGATGGGATTATATAGCACTTACTCTATCTCAAAACTGGCATTGAATTGCTTGACTAATTGCTTGACCCACCCTGAAAGAAAATTGTGAGTGTCAGGGAAACTTATTTTTGTTTTGCTGTACTTAGTACTTTTTGGTTTCTCGGATGAAAAACTTTATCTCAGCCTGTATTCAGACAGAACACTATAGAACTCAAAACCTCCATTTTGTCAATGTAATACATCATAAAGCATATATACACAGAAATACAAACCCAATACAAACACATTTGAAGCAATGATAGGTGCTATTTTTATTTTTCATTCACTCCAAGATTACTGGAGAACCTAAAGTTGCATTTTTGTAAAAACTACAAATAAAAGTCTTATTTGGCATGATAAGTGCCATCTTTGCTACTAGTGCTGATGCATTATTGTCCCTCTTTTGCCTTCTTTTGGATTTTAAATAATGGTGGCACACATCCACTAAAAAAAGGAAGGACAAAAGATTAAAACTTTTCCAGCAATGTGAATAAAAAATTACTCTGATAGTTCCTGTAGTATTGGAAGAAAAAAACAACCATTACTGCAAAGTGAGAAAAATGGATCTAAAAGGTTCTTTTTATCCCCAAATGTTTCTTAATTTTCCCACTATTGTGTCAAGTTATTAACTTATAATAAAGAAGAAAAACTGTATGATAAAACACAACTTGCAGCAGATTTTAATATACTTACTGTCTTTCCAAAGTAACAGCACTGACTGGATAAAAGCCTTTGGAAGACAGCACCTGCATAAATCTTCTGCTGCTAATTCCTGAAAATATATCTAATGCTCACAGAAAGTGTCCTTTTTTAACACCTTCTGTTTCATCTTCTTTTAAGATTCTTTTCATGCAGACTTTTAGGTGTATTTTTAGGTTGCAATTGTGACGGTTCAGAATTACAGCAGATTTGGACACTCCTGTACGTGCTGCAGGATGCAAAGACAGGATCTTTGTTTTTGCCTTGAAGACAAAGAGCAAATGGGCTCAAAACCACAAATGGGCTCTGAGAGCTGGTGGAGTTTAGCTTTTCCCAGTGTTTGTTACGGCTGCAGAGGTTAGTCCATGCTGTTCTAACATGGATAAAAGAGCTAAGGCACACACTTCCTTTGAGAATTCCACAGGAACTTTAACACTATAGAGAAGCCAGAAGAAAATTTTCTAAAACATCACAAATCAGTGATAAATGTGATAAAGACTTCACTCAGAGGCAAGAACACTGATGTTCAAGTTGCACCTGCCTGCAAGTACTGACAACTAACATTCCCCCTGAGAGTTTGGAATACATAAAATACTGATTTTAAGACTACATTGCTCTTTCTTCATGAATCATTCTAAAATATATGCTCATATGCCTAAATAAAATGTGAAATACAGATATAGAATTGCTGACTGCAGAAAATAAAAAAGTAGGAAGGAAAATCGTATATACATAGATATAATATAGGGTAATATATGTAGGTCCATATACACTACATAATCTATATCTGTAAGAACATCCATTTATATAAAGTAAAGCATTTTAAGATGTTACTTTGCTGAGTATTTCTCAAAGTCAGTGCAAGTTTCCACTGATAAACCCTTCAGAAAACCAGGATACTTTCATTAAAAGAACTCTAAATTCTGAGGAACTAATCTCTAATTTGAGTGACTCAGTGACTGAGTACCACCACATCACAGGCCTAGGAATTGACATCAAGAAGTCAAGTAGATCTATAGTTGGAGGCTGCTGAGGCCAACCATGTGAAAATTGAAAACAGTGTTTGTCTCACTGATGCACCTCACTGACGCCGGGCAGCAATTTGCTCTTCCCAGGCCTAAGACTACTAATGGAAGATGATCATATTGTGTTATCATGAAATTTGACTGCCAGCCAGGAGCTGGTACCTGCACGCTTCCCCAGCAAGCAAAAGCTGTGGATTCAGTGCTCACAGGACTTGTATATTCACATTAATAGAGTTTTGGCTTCCAGTTCCTGCCCTCAGGGATTACTACTTCTGTCTTGTATCCAATGGCCCTTAAAAGCATAAGCAAGCTCCTTCTGCAGAATCAGAAACAAAGTTTTATTTCTTGTGACAACTTCCATTTCCCTGTCCAACACCTATGGAAGGACAGCCAACATATCCTTTTTGCCTCTATCTCTCTCCAGTTCTCTGATTAATTGCATTAGCTTGCACGCATCTTCTTCGTGATATTTTGTTAGGTACAGTTAGTCATCAAGATCCTTAAGAGGATCTGAAAATTCTTTTGGGATAAGTCATGTCCATGAGACTGAATACATAGGGTCTATAGATTTATATAGTACATTCAGTTGAAGTACCATAGATTTGGGGAAATACAGATGAGAATCTTCAGAAGCCTTGGAAACTTTTCTAATAATTACATTAAGAATAAGAAGGGGAATCTCAGTCCTCAGCAGCTGCTAAGTGAGCACAGAAAAGGTGATACAAATTTTATTCAAAATTCTACCTAATTTCATTCTTGTTGCCTCTGTCCTTCTTCAGACTTAGCTGTAATAGCCTAGCTGCTAAAACTTAAGCCTCAAACCAGAAAAATCATTGGAACTAACTCATATCAGAAACAATATTTCAGCTCAAAGTTAAGCATTTTATTACAAGATCTATCATGTGTTAAAAGATTACATTTGTGTTTTTGCAACAATGTGTAGAGATATATACATTATATTGCAATAGTAATATTATGTGATTTCAAAACAAGATAATGGTGCTGACTCAGAATCAGTGGAATATTAGTGTTCAAGTTCATAAGTGTCCTTTGACATACTTTTAAAAATTGCCTACAGAATGTTCTTATGATGGGAATTTCACACTCTCTTCAGGCTTTGCAAAAAACAGTTGTCAAGGAAACTAATTAGTTTCACAATCATAATTGCAGTAATGATTCATATAAAGAAGATCTGAAGTTAAATGGTGTAACAGACTTCTTTATAACTACTACGAGGTTATGGGAGAGCACTGAAAGGAAAAACCCCCAAACTACCTATAAAACAGTGTTTAGAGAAAAATGTTCTCTTTTGAAATTAAATTAACTAAGCTTTTTCACTTGAATGTCTAGAGGCCACCATCTTATCATTTATAGAGGCATATCATGTTTCTCTGTTACAGCAGCTGTGGCAGTAATACAGAATCCTTTATATTTTGCATTGCAAAAGAATTAAGATTTTTGTTTCAAATATACAAAATTGAAAAAAGGCTTATCTCTTCCAAATAACTTCTTGCTTATTTTTCTACTTAACAAATATTTTTATTTCCCTGGGACAATGAGCTTTCCTTTACTTTTCAATATGTGGAATTTTATTTCTGAATGATGGCAATCACAAGGCACTGTCTGCTTAAAAACAAGTACACAGGACCTATTGAGACCCTGAATTTCAATCAAGATGCAGATCAGCTCTACTGCAACTCAAGTGCAAAACCAAATGTTTGTACTAGAACTGGATCTGAACCTATGAATTAATTACAACTGCCTTTTCTTTTCAATAAATGCAAGTAACAATGCTTCCAATATCAACAAATTGTTGTGTTGCAGAAATCTTGAGATAACTGTCATGAGAATATATTTGAAGAAAACTTGCAACAGATAGGAAAAAGAAACAACCAGTTATTTCAAACTTTTCTGGTGGCACAGTAGTCCATGACTCATTCCAGCCTATTGACACCATACTAAAGTCAATCTTAGTCAGAGGTTAAGATTAAAAACACAGGTATTGATGCGGTTTATATTTTAAAATATGTGACATTTTATTTATTTGGCAAGCTTTTTATTTGATTCTAATACTTTAATAGTTCGATAAATAGCTGACAGCAAACATTATGTTAGAGGATTTAGCACCAATTTTTCAAGTGGTGCTCATGACACTGACCTAATTTGGAATTTATTATTAAAGAGAGAAGCTCATAATTTAAGTAAAAAGTTTTAAGTTTCTTCCTCATAATATCTGCTTTATAAAAATTAAAATTACCCACAGGACTTCAGAAATTACCATCTTTTAGTTTTTTTTCTGAACTAAATAATTTTGCATTGTTGCATCAAAGTATAGGTTTATATTGGGAATCATGAAAATCCTTACACTGAGTCTTAACTACAATGCAGTTCTTAAAAAGAACTCCAAACCTTCTTATTTACACACTTAAAAATATGAACAACATTTTTATAGATTTCAAAAGTTGTAAATAGGCCTCAGAGAAGACTGTTCACCATGTTAGAGTCAATCATTCAGACAGCATCTAAAGAAGACTATTTGAAGCCTTAACCTCATCAGTCACTAAAATAAACGCCTTTATTACATGTTTACCTTGAAACACATGTAGATATGGGACTGAAATCAAGAATTATAGCAGGTAAGTTGGTTATAACAGACAATGAGCAGTACAAGGCATCTGCATGTATTGCAGATGTGTCTTAGATACTGTATTTCTTGTCAACTGCCATCATCATCTAATTCCTAGAGAGAAAACACTATGAAATGAACTTACCTGTAATAATGTTGGGCTTTGGTGGCATGCTGAATTCATATAATGTTGGTTCAGAATAACCCAGTCTGTTGGCAGCTGTAATTTGTACTTCGTAACCCATGGTCCACTGAAGATGCTCTAGGATGATGTGGTCTCTACCACCCTGCACTTTTTTCTCTAGCCACTGGTCTTCCTTATCTTTCTGTAAAGATGAAAATACGTATTTGTTTAAATTCCCACAACTTCCTCTGTTCACAGGTTCATAGGTCACTCCGAGTTGGAAGGGACACACAAGGATCATCGAGTCCAACTCCCAAGCGACTCCCACACAGGGATCGTTATTTGTCTAAAGCCTATATCTACATGATACACAAAAATATGATTTTCTTTTAAAGTGAACATTGAAATAAACTGATTTGGGAGTTAAGAGTACTCAGGCATTTTGTAGTTTTGTCTACTTCTTATCATGTTTCCACACTGTGGATGTAGAGAATGTTATGGTCAACCCATTTTAACTTTTTTGCTTCAATTTATTCTTTGCTCAAATACTGGTTTTTGCCTTGTAGTACGGCAGGATAGTTACTTATAAATGCTGCTAAGAATAAATTATGCAAACAGTTTATTTTATGTAGATATTTCAGTTATATTTTGATCAATGTTCATTTAAAGAAACTTGCCACTAAAGCCAAATTTGAATTGTTTATGAATGCAAGCTGTGCTTATATCATACATTAGTTATTTAATGAAAATATACACTAATTGTAGCAGTATGTGGTACTATAGGATCATTTTGCAAAGCGAGTTGTATAAAAAATATAAACAACACTGAGAACATATGAAGTACTGTGTTTACACTGGTGAGAAGACACATGTAAAGCATTGAGATGGTGTTCCAGAGAAAAAAAGGATTCTAATAACTTCTCATAATTCAGGTAGTTAGGATATCTATACAAGGGGAACAAACGAGGACTTCAGTTGCAAACTTAATTCAGGCATTTCATAAATTTGGAGTGCCTACCTTTGCAAATTCTCCTTTGAGTGCATAATATATTTAATTGTCCTTTATACAAATGGGATTTGCAAAATAACGAATACGTCATTAAAAGGATAAAACAATAAACACTGTCAAACACAAAAAACATCTTGTTCAAAGGACCACCAATAAAGGTTGGTAAGAATCCCTGAAGTCCTGCTCTTACTTGACATTGAGTTACAAGAAGATGGCAAAAACTATGTCTGGGAGAGAAATTCTGGCCATCCAACCACACAGCAACACAGACCTAGTTGGTGGATATAAACGTCATGGAGAAAAATAAAGCCAAACGAACTTATATGTAAGTATAACTTTTAGCTGCACACTACTATGTTTCTCAGCATCTTGAAGCATCTTGCTCTTCACTGATACAGGTATTGGAGAAAACAGCATCTAGTTTAGAGAGTTCAGGGACCAGCCATGCTCCTTATGCCTTTTTCTTTTTGTCTCTAGTCTTCAGAAAACAGGACAGACCAATCTCATGTGCACTGCTGCAATAATTTATTTGTTATCAGCTCTGACTGTGATAATTTTTCCATACTGACTTCACTTTCTTGCTTCTTCTGAACTAGTATTGGTATTGTCGCATGATAGTCCTGGTAATAATTAAAATTCAGCAAAACATCTTTTCAGGAATATTTGCAGACAGGAGAAAGTTCCTACTCGGTGCAACCATGGAGAAATGGAAAACATCAAAACGGTAGTTCCACCATAAATCATGAAAAAACCTAAATAAATGCAGTAAAAATAGTTTACCCATCATGCAGTGAAACTGGTATTTTCTGTAAAGGATATTTTCCCATATCCTAATGGATAATTTATGTTGAAATCATCTGACTTGCCACTGAGTGAATCCACTTACATTGTCACTCTATCAAACTCCTCTCACAATTTTTTTCCCCCATAAAACAGCTGACATAGAAGGAACTAACACTGATTGCAACATGCATATGCAAATACTCCTCAGTAATATCAGGAATAGCAATGTTATGTAGTATCATGTTGTAATGATTGCTCAAATTGGTGAGGTGTGGGAGGAGTTCATAAAAACACAGCTAGACTCCAAAGAATATCAGCATGAGAGAAACCACAAGTTCTATACATGACCTTGGTGTTGTGTCCATACACAATGTGAATGTACTGAGGAATTCCAGTGGGGTTCAGAATCACAGAAGGAAAAAAACCACACTGAATTGGAAAATAAACATTCATGCTAATACAGTTTTTCAGGTGGAAAATGGATGCACTGAAAAATGTATATTTGACTGTATTTTGAAAACAAATGGTAGAATTATAATTAGAATGAGCTTAAGAGTTGGAAAGAAAACTAGATTTCAGTATGAGGCTGCACTTCTGCAGACAGAATAATAAGGAGAAAGGCAAATGTTCCACAATTTAGCCAGGTGAAAAATAATGAAAGAGTTGAAAAGTAACAGGATGCCTGCCTGCTATTCCAAAGAAGTGACACCGTAAATTTAGTTGAAACTTAATCCAACTGGGTGGATTGAGACAAGAGGAATAAAGTATCTGAAAAGCAAGGCATGTTCTAAAGACCAACAGATGAAGTCTTCTAGAACACCATCTGCTTTTGGCATCTTAAAAGAAAAAAAAAAAAAAAAGAAAGAAAAATGCCCCAAAGAAACCTGCAATGTTCTTTAGTATAGCAGTAATTTCACCTCTAATGCATTTTCAAGTACTTTTTCCTCAGCAGAGCTCGGTAATGTGTCTACATTTATTTCACTGTTCATGTAGAAATGGAAAAAAAGAAGGGTGAAAACAAAAATCATGAGTTTGTCAGGTAAATCTTCCCACAAATCCCTCTGTTTATTATAACATCCTTTAATCAGTAGCTTAAGGAGCAGAAAACAGATCCACAAAAGATCACTTTGTACTTAGTTAGGTTGTTTTGTTATTAATACTTCTTGAAATTTATAGAAAACTCAACATATGCACAGTGTTCCACAACAAATGAAAGAGACTCCTAAATTAAAAAATATAGTCCTATTTTGGGGGGTGGAGATAATAAAACTGTCTTCAGTAATCATTTCCTATCAGTAGTATCAATATTGTTCCTTAATTTGCATCTCATTTTCTGACATATAATGTAGAAATACTCCTATACAGAAGGCCTAGTCAATGGCTGGCAACTTTGGGGATCTTGCTCCTCACTTCCTTTACTCTTGAGCCTTAAATAAATATCATCCTCTTTTCAGTATAAGTGCTTGGTTGAGGCAAAGCTGCCACAATGCAACAGTCTCCTACACTGAAAAAAACCCAAAATAAAATCAATTACAAACAACCCTCCTCCCATTATTTTTTCTTAATTGTGTATAGATTGCCTTATAAAAGGCATCATCTAAATTTAAGTGCCTAAGAGTTAGATTTTAAGACAGCTGTAACCTAAAAACCCAAATACCCTGACAGAAACAAACAAAACCAAAACCTCAACCCCGCCCCCGCCCCCCCCCCAAAAAAAAAAAGTAAACAAAGCAGTGTAAAGCTCCAGTTTATCACAACTTGGCTGCTTCTCAAAACCGAGGGGACATCTCACAACAGTGGCAGTAAAACCAATCTACCGTTCAGGCACCAGTTGTCTAGTCTAGAAAATTAATTGCCATTCTACAATATATCCAAGATCAAATTCTCTGGGTACTCATAGAATTTGAGGAAAAGTGATTAACCCCCTTCAACTCCTCCCTTATTCTCCATCCTCTCTAAATTGTTGAGCTGACAGCTCAGCTCAAGCAGGTTTCTTATTATGGTGTCCCTGTGACAAAAAATGACAGGAGATGCTGCACTACCTTAAAAGCTGCCAGGAAAAGATATCAGCAAATCCTTATGAAGACAATCTGATAGTTTAAAGCAGTGACTTCACAAGAATTAATGAATAAGTTGGTATAGGTCTGGTCAATACATATGACAAATACTGAACAAAGAAAAGAATTGTAGATAATGTACATAGGGTTAAAATGTAGAGCAAGTCCAAGGATCTGGCAAGTAAAGTGGAACCTAGAGATGTAAAATCATTCAACTGCTTTATGATAGGTATTTCAGAATGGTAGTAAATGAGAAGTTATCTCTCTTTAAATGTTTCATATATATAATGTTTCATAAATGTTTCATGTTTGTTCTAGAACCTATCATAAAGTAACAAAACAAACATAGTCCTCCATCAACAGATAAAACAAGAACAAAGCGCATAACCTATCAATCAAACCCTTGTCTGTCAAAATTCAGAGTATTAATAGTAACTCTGTCACAAGTCAACATGATGAACAACTTTTAAGCCTCCAAAAACTAACTACTCCTCTATTATTTCCTTCTAACATTGTTATGGACATAAAATGTAAATTAAGTACGGTTACTGGTTTTGAAGTTAGCATTTTAATCAATTTTTCTTACTACTACCCAAAAGTTTATAACCCTAAAAGAGAGTTATTTTTAATAGTTTGCTCTATTTCCAAATATTTACTTAAACTATTTTCTACCAGGTAATAATGAAACCAATCTTCCATATACTATGGTAGTTGGTAAATAACATAGCAGATAAAGACCATTTCAAATTCAATACATATTTCCACAATTTATATGGATAAAGCTTAACATCCATTGTAAAACCTCATCATGTGTGTCCCAGCAAACTTTAGAAACTCCATTATCTGGAACAATCAAAGGAGAGCTTCAGTTGGGCCCCATTAAAAATAAACAGTTACTACGAGAAATGTGTTCATGTGATCATCTCCTGCATCAGACAGGACGCTTCCCTAGGAAATTCACAGGTTCACAGGTTATTCCAGGTTATTCTCACAGGATCATCTAGTCCAACTCCCAAGCGAACATCCACCCAGGGATCAAACCCACAAGTGTGGAACCATGAGCACCAAGCTCTGTCCATCCAAGCCTCCCATTATCTAGGCCATGCCACTGAGCTCCTCGTACAGTCTTTTCTCAAAAACCTCCAGGGATGGTGACTCCACCACCTCCATGGGCAGACCATTCCAATGAGAGATCGCTCTCTCTGTGAAAAAACTCTTCCAAATATCCAGTCTAAACCACCCCTGGAGCAGCTTGAGGCCATGTCCTGTTGTTCTGGTGCTGGCAGCCTGAGAAGAGATTCACACCCACCCAACTGCAACCTCCCTTCAGGTAGCTGAAAACAGCAAACAGGTCACCTCTGAGCCTCCTCTTCTCCAGGCTGAACAGCCCCAGCTCCCGCAGTCACTCCCCATAGGACTTGTGCTCCAGTTCTTTCACCATCCTTGTCGCCCTTCTCTGGACCCTCCCAAGCAGCTCAACATCTTTCTTAAACTGGGGAGACCAGAACTGGACACAGTACTCAAGATGTGGTCTGACCAGTGCCAAGTACAGGGGATGACTAACTTCCCTAGTCCTACTGGCCACACTGTTCCTAATACAGGCCAGGATACCATTGGTCCTCTGAGCCACCTGGGCACACTGCTGGCTCATATTAAGCTTTCTGTCAACCATTACTCCTAAATTCCTCTCCATTTCACCACTCTCCAGCCACTTGTCCCCTAGCCAATAGCGATGCATGGGACTGTTATGTCCAAAGTGAGGAACCTGGCATTT
Source organism: Pitta sordida (assembly GCA_013390025.1). NCBI lineage: Eukaryota > Metazoa > Chordata > Aves > Passeriformes > Pittidae > Pitta > Pitta sordida. Next base: position 33,430 of record WEKX01026827.1, on the reverse strand, counting down.
AGTCTTGTTAAATCTCATACTATTAGAATCTGCCCATTTCTCTAGCCTATCAAGGTCCCTCTGAAGGGCCCTTCTACTCTCTGGCAGTTCAACATTTGCCCCCAGCTTGGTATCATCTGCAAACTTGCTGATGATAGACTCAATTCTCTCATCTATATCGTCAATAAAGATGTTGAACAGTACCGGGCCTAACACTGACCCCTGTGGGACTCCACTAGTGACTGGCTGCCAGCTGGATGTGGCACCATACACCAACACTCTCTGAGCTTGTCCATCCAACCAGCTTCTAACCCAACATAAAATGCTTCTAACCAGTCCATGCTCTAAGAGTTTCTTCTGAAGCTTACCATGGGAAACCACGTCAAAGGCTTTGTTAAGGTCCAAGTACACAACATTCACAGATTTTTTATTGTCGACCAGGTGAGTCACCACATCATAAATTCCTACCCTTGCTTTTCCCAGCTGGCCACGGGGGAACAATTTTCTCTCGTCTTTCTCACTACTCTCCTATTCTTTCCTAAGGCAACTTTAAAGCGAGTGTGTGCCATCAGCTTCAGACTTCATCAGTGAAGCTTTGTCAGATTCTCTTGACTTTCTTAATGCAACAGAATGAAAACATGTGAGGCTGCATAGAACCTAATTCTCTGGGATATAGAAGAAAATGTCAAGGTGCTTATTATCTGATTGTAGATCTGATTCCTGCCCATAATATGGAGAAACTGATGTTGGGAAAGCAATATTTGGCAGAATGAAAGACATGATTCCCAGGAAGAGTAAAACTTACCAACTGCCCTAAACCAGGCTGTAATATTGCTTTAGTATCTTAAAGGCCTGCAGCTTAAAAAAAATATGTCTGTATAGAACTTAAACACAAGGGATCTGAATATTTTAATGAGACAGGAAGAAAAGGCCACTGATGTATATGTTATTTAATATGCTCTTTAAACGTGCAAGGAAACACATTGGTTCAGGCGCTTGTAGTGAGGCTGACAGGAGCTCCAGGAAAGCCAATGGGGAAGACAGTAGAGTAGGAGTCAACAGACACTTATGAGCTTTAAGTAACACTCATTATTTTGACTAAAACACAAAAAAAGTATATTCTCCTCTTTTCTTCTAGGAAGATCTTTAATTCAGACAAATCGCTTTTTCAACTGGAAGCTTAAGGAGATACAGGTTTGAGGCCCAAACTAAAGCTATTTGCTTCAGTAATCTATTAAGTCTCCAGTTACTGCTCAAACTTCAACCTTTCAACAACATACATGAAAAGTCATCTTTTATATTATATGAAATACTTTACATTATTCAAAACACTAGATCAAAATCAGGTTTATTAAAATTTTCAGGACAGATCCAAAAGTATTTAGATTTCAAATCATCAAATTTATTCATTGGACTTCATTTAAGTAAGTCAATTAAGATTTAGGGATCGGTGGATAACAGAATAACTCCTGGTCATTCCCTCAGGCTACTCTTAGGTGATTTGGAGATACCAACCTTCTTTGGATATTCAGTAAACCCTTGCCACTTTGCAGTTCCCCATTTGTGGCTTTAATACATCATGGTTTTTTTCCCCTAGCTTTACTCTATTTACCGCTACTTCGCGGATTTTGCTTATTGAGGCATCTTTCGGGAACTGACCTCCAGCAATGTTCTAGGAATTACTGCACTTAACTTAGGAAAATAAATTTACATACCAGGTTTAACACCTGGATAATCCCAGGACTATCATGAAAAAGATACATTATAAGAAATATCAGGAAATATTATACAGATGTGACACAGTTCTCACTACATTTGTTTAATGTGTCATTCTCAGTCTTTTAGACTCTCACAATCGATATGTAAATCTGGTATTACACTGTGATATGATCTCTTTTTATGGGATTTGGTCAGATGAATGTACTATAAGCTTCCTAAAAGAACTCAAGTTTAAAAAAAATGCTTATTTTGGAATTAAATTCAGCACTTTGGACAGCTCTTTAGCTATTTCTTCAACCCAATCATTTCTAAACATAGTACAGCAAGAAATGAAGGATATTTTAGCTACTTTAATAAGAGGAAAAACCCCAACACTTAAAAAACCCCCCACCAAATTATAGGTTACAGAAAAGTCTGTTTTCTAAACTTGCCAGATTTGATGAGAAAACACCAAAACAGACTCTAGCTGAGAGGACAAAAAACTCTGTGTGATGTCTGTTAAAGAACTGGTATGTATCCTGAAACTCATTAAAGTCCCAACAATGTGTCAATTATTTCGGTTTTTTAAGCTGAGCCTTGGAATCCAGACAGATAGAATATATGAAACATGATCAGACAATTAATGTCATTTTAGTCATATGGAGCACTGGAATATAACTTTCTATCTCTAAGATTCAAATAAAGATAATAATAATATTAATAGATAATATTAATATATTAAAATTTGCTGTTCAAACAACCTTAAAATAAGTATGTACCTTTAATGTCTACTGATTTCCCATACTTTTAAAGTCTGAACACGAATGTTCTTAATTTAACAAATGTAAAAAAACCCTGTTATAAAAGAGAGAATATAATTTTCTTGCTAGAATGAAATTTTAGTTACATCTTTAGTTACATCTAGCATTAACAACAAATGAAAATACACTCTAATTTCATTTATTTTCTAGTATGAAAACGTTTTTTTTAAATTGTTAAATTGCAAAAACACATCAGTCTCTGAATTAAAAGTAGATATTAACAAGCACAAATCACTAATTTTGAGTAACTGTAACACTTACACTTCTGTATTTGACAATATATTCCAATATGGGGGCACCTCCATCATCTTGTTTAGTTATACTGAGTTTAAAACTCTTGCCACTTTCTGGTTGTCCATGAATTGAAGGGGGGCTTGGCTCCCCTAAACAAGGAAAAAACAGTACATAAGAATTCAGCAAGGAGGTAAGTCTTAAATTAAAGCTGGAAACTTGTCTATAATAACATTAATCAAAATCATAAAATCAATACGATCCTTTCAGGCACTGCAGAACAACCTTAATAAGAATGGCAAATATTTTGCTTTAAATATCCTCCAGTGTAGATTCCTCTTACAGGGAAACAAAATTATGTGAAGTATGAAAGAAATATTAATTTCTCTGAGACATTTCAACTTTTGACACTGAAAGGTAATTTCCTTCAGAAATGATTTAGCCATCATTTCAGCAAGGCTGGAAAACTGAAGTTTGAGAGTAACACTCTCTTACAGGTAATCATCCTTAACTGTAAGCATGAGCTTTAGTCCCCTGTGTGAGATCTAAATTGTAATTTAAAGTAAATTTACTCTTCAATAAATGTGCCAAGGCAAATTACATACTTTTAGAGTAGTCAATATAAAGACTAAATGTGAGGAATAAGATTTCCAAAAACAAAACCAATTTTCTTTGTAATGAGAACAGTATTCTTCAACGAACAATCAAAAGGTTAATAGCCACTTTAAGTCACTTTGTTAGTCAAAATTCAGACTAATTATAGTTTCTATATGCAATGCCTATTATAAATTTCTAAAACAGATCCTACGTGAACGTCATACTGAAGTGTTTTATCTTCAAAATATCTCTAAATCTGCATAGAGAGATATTGTTCCTTTAGAAATAATTGTATTATTACTGTTTTTTCCTTATCTAAGATAAGCTTAGATCTCCACACGAAATTTGCCCAGCTTTCTATCAGATAACACATACATATATAATCTCTATCAGTTCATGTCATTTTCCCAACAGACATACTATTCCACAGGAATATTAGCAAATTATTTTATCCCTCCTTCAATATGCACATGCTTCAATGAAAAAGAAATTTGAAAGCTGCCATGTAACTGGTTTGGAACAGAAACGTATCAATAAGAACAGAATATAACGACACAAATATTTTTGTGTCCTTTGTAGTTGCATGACTTTTACTGTTCATTCCCTCAGGGCCAGTATCAACTACACTGAGTAATTTCTTAGTCAGCAGTTCAGTTGCAACAGATTTATGAGAGACTGGTCTGGCAATGGTTGCTGATATATTTTGATATGTCTGTTTGGTTACTATACAATGCCATCTGGTAGTTCCTTTATTTCTCTTCTCCCTTTGTACTTAATTTCTTTATTGTTGTTTCTATTTAAAGGTAATTTGAGAAAAATATTTTTCATTAACTCTTGATATTTAAATCTGAGTCTCTTGTGTACAGTTACTACAAACATAGAATTGGCTTTGTAGCATAGATACAACAATCAATTCTCCTCATTTTTTCCCATAGCTTAAGATTCCTGTTTGAGATTTATAATTGCAAAACAATGGCAGCATAATTTGATGAAGAAATATCTCCAGAAATGTTGATAATCTCCAGATGTTGATAATATTCTGAGAGTAAATCAGAATAAGTCATTAATCTGATGTCTTGTATGGTTTTTACTCTAGTATATAAAACAAAGATTTTAATTTAATAGCACGAGTGTTACTCACGGACAGGTAAGGTCTGAAAGATCTCAATTTTGCTGTACTCTCCTTGCCCTTTTCCATTTACAGCAGCTACTTTGATTTCGTATGTCGTATTTGGTTCCAAATTGCTGAGAACAACCATTGCTAAAGGAAAGGGGACAAAAAAAAAAGGAACAAAATTTCATGAAGTAACAAATAATTTTTTAAAAAATAGGCAGCTTCATAATTTGTTTGGTTCACTTGCAACTTAACAAGTAAAGTCAGTGTTTCAGAAACCATAGGCAACAATTAAGGGCCTTGGTGGGGATCAATATTTCTGAGCACAGTGTATTGGGTTTGCATGACCAGGTTTTGGTAGCTGGGGGGGACACGGGAGTAGCCTCTGTGAGACACTGCCAGAAGCTCCCACCATGTCCAACAGATCCAATGTCAGCTGGCTCCAGGACGGACCCAACACTGGCCAAGGCCGAGCCCACCAGAGAAGGGAGTAGGAGGCCTGTTACAACAGATTTAAGAAAGAGGAAAAAAAAGTTGCACAGATGTAATTGTTCTGAGAGAAGAGAGGAGTGTGGTAAGCCAGTGGTGGAGCAGGGGCCTGGCAGGCACCTGAGGACCTGTGGAGAAAGGAGCACACACTTGTGCAAGTTTGCTGGTGGGGCTTGTAATGCTGTGGGGGACTCACACTACTCCTGAAGACTGCACCCCATGGAATGGGATCCAGGCTGGAGAAATTTGTGAAGAACTTTATCCTGTTGGAAGGACTCAGACTGAAGGTCATGGAGGACATGGGGTTCTACATGAAGGATCCCACACTGGAGCTCCCGGAGCAGAAACAGGAACAGCTTGTGATGAACTGACCATAACCCCCATTCCCCGTCTCCCTGTGCTACAGAGAGGAGGTAGAGCCCGGGAAGGAAGGAAGTGGTGGTGGGAATGTGTTTTTAAGATTTGTTTAACTTATTGTCCTCCTCATTGATTTCCTCAAGTTGAGCCTGTTTAGCCCGTGATGGTAATTGGTGAGTGATCTCTCCTGGTCCTTATCTCAACTCACCATCCTTTCACTTATTTTCTCTCCTCTGTCCAGCTGCAGAGGGGAGCAATAGAGCAGCTTTGGTGGGTATCTGACATCCACCATCACACAGAGGAGACAGATCTGTCAAAAATTAAAAAATTTTCAATACTCTTAGCTGGTAACTGGCACCTAATTCATGTTTCAGCAACCTTCATACAGTTCATAACTTGCCATTTTTCCTTCATGGACAGCAGTATCAACTACCCTAGGTCTACACTCCAAAATGCAGTTATTTACAAATTAGTGGTGACTTTCTGATGCTATGGTCTGCCAGTTCAACAATGTATTCAAGAGCAAAAGTTACAGACCCCCGTGATGATCAAAGGAAGAGTTCTGAGTTACCTACCAAGGACCTGAAACTTAATTAGGCATGATTGTACATACTTCAGAGGAGGTGTATGGAAATGCATATTAAGTTATAACTAACAAACAAAAAGGTGATTTGGGAAGCAAAGGGATTTGAACTTAGGACATGCTTTCTGAATTCAAGACTGAATCCCTAACAGCAAACATCCACACAACTTGGCTCTACAAATCTACTTGGAGATTCCACCAGATGAAGAAAACGGGAAAAGCTCACCAACAAAACACTAAGAATGTTGTACAGCAACAACTGTAAAAATAAAATCCAGGAAAAGGATGTTGGATTTCAGTATCCATTATGGGAGTGCATTCTGAATATTATCATAGTACTGTGCTCATTAACAGCAATGTTGAATATGCAAGTGGTAAATGTTGATCCACACAGAGTTGTTGGAGCATCACCCTGCCTTTACCAGAAAGATCCTTTTATTGCCTCAACAGCAATCACCTGCTTGCTGTTGGCCAGCTCTGTGCTGAGCTCCCCATATGTCACATTCATACTGGGGAATGGATGCAAATTCAATAGACTTGACTAGAGGCAGAGCAGCGTTTATCTTGCCCATGAAAGCAAGGGCTGTAATATTTTACAAGAGGATACAGAAATGTAATGTCTCAAGAAAGGGACAATAGGATCTTTCTCAGTTCCTAGGAAGTCTAGTTTTTTCATTATAGAGCACTGTTTTTATAGTTGCTTTAGGCCTGCTTTTCAAGTTACATATTCAGTGAAAGCATAATTATTTCTGTCCATACTCTTTTTTATTCTTTTGAGTCCAGATTTATTAGAATTTCGATTTCTTCAGCACTCAGACAGTTTTCATTACGTACGCAGCTAAAGGGATTTAATGAATTTGGAAAAACAGTAACTTTTACATTTCACACTCTATTATGGGCACTTTGCATGAATTTGCCATTGAAACATGATAACTATTATCTTGTAAACACAATAGAATTCTGTGTCTTCCAGCACATTTTAGCTTTATCATTTCACGAGATGTAAAAATATCAAACTCTGAAGTATAATCGTGTCACGAAAAAATAAAATAACATCATGAGAATAAGAACAGAATTTGGAGGAGAAAAGGATTATGATATCTAGCATTCAGTTCTGTTAAGATGAAATTTAAATCCTAAACCAAGCAGCAGCAGTGTTTGACTTGCCTTTCAGCCATGATTACTTTCCAAGGCTGAATAATTTCACTGAAAATAAACCTTAGGGCATACTAAAAATTAGTGTTACTGTAAATGTTTTTAAAATTTAAACAACATAAAAGCTTGACTATGAGTCAACATTTAATAAAACACAAATGCGTTAATTAAATGAAACCTAAGGATCCAATTCCATAAACATTTGAGCAACTCCTGGGGCCTATATAAATGAACAAAATTACTTATATATGTAGTATTTAAAGAATCAGTGCATACTTTAGAACCCCCTGCACAGCACTGTGTGTCTAGATACAATGACTTTTAGAATTACATTTATACATCAGCCCAACTATATCTGATAGCATAATATGTCCTCAAAAACTGGCCCAACTTGATATCAGTGATGATAGATGTGGATATTTTATATATGGAGGAAGAAAAATATAACTACATCCTTCTGGGAAGAAAACAAGCAAAACAAAAACCTATTCTGGATCAGAGTAGTTTACATGCTCCAGTTCTAAGAGAATATTTAGATTAATTAATTTTAAGAAACTGTCCCACAATATACAATAAAAGTGCAGGGCCGAATAGTAATCTAAGGTTATAAAACCTTCATTGCTTCCTCACAGAGTCACTTAAGTATAAAACCAGCTTACACATCTTTCCATTTAAAAATTACATTTTCTTACAGGTCTCCTTATCTCATAGTACTGGTGACAATGGATATTTTGATTACAGCTTGCAGTGATCATTGAATAATTACCTGCAAAATTTCAAGTGTCACTGTGAAATAAATATAGGATTTCACTTTCAGTATATAAATGTGAAAAATTTAGTCCACCACATACCTTTTGTGTGTGCATTGTGTCATCAGATATTCACTGACGTATATCAACTTCCAAATACCCTGAAAGTGAAATTCCTCTCTTTCTTTCAGACTACGACCTGAAAATTTGCAGGTTCTTTTCTACCTGTTGTACCTGTCTGCTTCTGTCTTTTATATTGTCTTCCTTATCACAGTCTCTGTGTGCTTTAGCTGAAAAATTCAATTTTGTGGGCTGATTTTGCTGGGATTAGTCACATTAGTGACTGGTTAGAATGAGGAGTAGATTTGGAAGGAATGCTCCAAAGAGGGAAAACCAGAACATTCTCTTGTGAGCTCTGCAAATTAACTAAATTAACTAATTTAAGGTAAATAATTAATACATTACACACGATGCACAACAGCTCAGACCTTAGAGTTATCCACTTATAAGAAGATAGATAGGGAGGCATGTCACAAGGTATTCTTAGAGAAGATCATGACATAAGAAGTCACAAGTTATTTTGGTTTAATATACTATATTAAGAGCTCAAAACAAAATCATAAATACTTTTTTGACAAGACATGCCAGGAACATTTTTATAATACCATTCACCAGAACTTAAAAAGAGACACAGGAATTAAAAAGAAAAATTCATCTTAACCTATTTTGAGAAAATCATAATAAAGTTAAAGCAACGTTAAAAATGAAGTAATTCTTTATTTTACAGATTCTTGTAACTTACAACTAAAACATTAAAAAATGAATGCAGTACATTAAAAAACCCAACACAAAAGTGTATTAGACAGATAAAACTGCAGAACTCCATATTTAAAACAAATGTGCACACTTTCAAGCTAGAAAAGTTCATTCTATTGTCACAGAATTTTAACAGCTGCCAAGATGAACCATGGGAAAACAACATGGGACACAAGATTTGCTGTGAAATAAATTGTACCATAAATCCAAGTCAGTAAAAGCAAAACAAAATTCCCCAGCTGCTTTTCTGGTCCAGGGCAGGTTGTTTATGTTATTATATTAAGAGTAGAATGAGACAGAAAATGTCTGGCATATTAAATTGTCTTTTCACCAAAGTAATCTTCAGAAACCTTCTAAGGACTGTGATATATCACACAAACCATCACCAAAGCAAAGGAGGTTAGGAGAACTAATAGCACAGTTACACTACATTAATCCCACAGTGCATCTCATATGAGGTTAATTAACAGAAATACCACATCCCTGCATTGTTCTCTTTGGAGGGGTTTCTGCTGCACAGAACAATGTTCTTTCAGTTCCATAGTCAATCCCTTGAGGATGTCAGATCTAACCAAAGAGGGACATAAATTTATTTTGTAACAAAGTAAGTGAGACATATCATTGCTGGAATACCACCTTCACTTGTACATAACTAAAATGGTGGCAGCAGTGTGAAATTTCTGTCAAAAAAGCATCAGAGATTTTAGGATATTTTTTTCTCTGTTTCTTTTGCCTTTAGCCTGAATCTGTATTACTACACAAACTGAATGTGGATGGAATACAGAGAACATTAATAAGTGGAGTGTTTTGATTTAACAGCATTTGGCTGCACCTATTCCTCATTACTTTTCTACTCTCAAGGAAAGATTGAGTCCCTTGGAAAGACTTGAATCTCCTTCAGTAGGAAAAAAAAAAAAAGAAAATAATTTTTATGAAGCTAAAGCAGGTTTCTCTTTGTGATGATGCCTCATGTTCTTATAAGGACAGAAGAAAAAGAAATGGGATGTGAGCAGTGAGGAACCTGTGGCAGCACAGAGCATTAGGAACTCCCCGCCAAATTTCAACACTGTTTTGTTTATTCAATGTGTTTGCACAGTAGGAGGATGAGTATAAAAACTCTCTTTTCTAGCTGAGTCTCACAGTCAGCTCACAGAAATATTGACAAGGTGAAGTTAGAAATTGCCATAAGGAAGAAATATTTGGGGGGGAAAAATAAAAAAGGATTTTGCTACACAACAGACAAAATGTTAATTCATATGCAGGAACAGCCAGACTCCTTCAGTTCCATCTGTCGGCCTTGCCCAAGTACAATTAATTTCATAAATACTGAATTAAGCATCTGGCTATAAATGTCAGAATTCAACTAACACAAATAAATGAACTTTAATAATGAAAGTATTTCAAGTTGTGCTTTATATGAAAAAAACATAATGATAGCAAATCCTACTGCCAGTGAAATCATTGGCATAAATTCCATTGATATACATGGAGACAGTATCAAGCCTTAAGTCATTCCCTAAAATATAAACACAGAAAAAAATTGCAACCATTTTAATAATCAGATAAAATGGCTCTGTCAGGAATTTCCATAATTGTTTGCACTGTGATATATAATTATTGCATTACTTTGAAATAAAATTTGCAGTAGTTTAATTAACTGTGAATACAAACAATTACCTGTGAAAAAGATCTACAGTGTGATAGATCAGGTATAATTAATACAATTTAATGTTCAAGAACGTGAATAATTTCCTTGCAAAATACTTTTCTGTAGCTGACAATAAAAATGTATTTGTAAAAATGGCGTTATTATTTTTATTAATGTTAATATAAACCACACTCAAATCAAATTACATGTTAAGCTCCTTTTCTCCATATATTTAATTTTAAATTTTATTATTTTGCATTCTGAGACATTACTACACATATTGAACCAAGAGTACCATCCCCAAGTCATTCAGGGGATTTTCTTTGATACTTATTTTTATTGAAACAAATCTAATAAGAAAAGATTAAGTAACCTATGGGACAATTATGGTTACAGAATGCACAGTGCTGTAAATTAAATGAAAATAAACCAATCAGGAGTGTAAATCAAAGCCCTCAGAAATTCATGGATTGACAATATAATTTATGATAAATAGAATCAGCATGAATCTAGATGAGTTTTGCCATTTAACAAACTTTGGGTATAACTATGAAAAGATTTTCCTTAGAAGTTAATTTTCTAGTTTATTTGTTTAAAAAGCACCCTTAGTTCAACCTGTATTTAATCAAAAATAACAGCAGAGCATGCAGTTTAGGAAACATTCCTAGGAGAAAAAATTCTGGGAACAAAAGCAATTTGCTGAGATGGATCACTGTAACAGTAAACTATTTCCATAAGCTTATCCAGAACAGAAGCACACTTGGATGAACTGCACATAAAATAAATCACTTATGCAAACTAGGTTTAAGAAAAATGAGAAATCATTAAAGTATGTAATATTTTTAGGCTCTAGGCTTACAAAAGATATTTGCACTCACAGTGATAAAAGGGGCCATATTATCTTGATATTGTCTTCACATTTTTCTGTTGTATTAATTTGACAGTAATACAGAATATTTCATTAACAAATCATGTCACTTGTGCTGATTAGCAACTTATCCCATCAACAATCCTGTGCAACCAGGATCTAGCTTGGAGATTTTGTTTCTCATCACCATTAAAATGGAATGTATATTTCGAACACACATTCTAACTTAATATTAAAAATATAGTTTGTTGGGGTTTTTTTTCCTATAACTGCCTGGAATGCTTTTTACTTCTCCATCACTTTCAGTGCATGACAAAATCTTTACTTTAAGGTACACAAACATAGTAGGTGCTTGTTTAGTTTTTAGTAAAAAGTATCACATAATTCAAATAAAATTATGATTTTTGCATCAGAGAACAAAGTCAATGTGTTTTTTACCATGCCAAGGAGAAGGTTTTCTTTCATTCCACTGTAATAACACACAATAAAACACATATACTCAAATCTGTAAAAAATAAAAAATGAAAAAGATGAACCCCAAAAACTCCATTTACTATTCCTTTACTATACCCTTCTCCAAGTTTTCAGTTTAAAAATTTCCTGTACTACTTTTATGATGACCAAGACAACTTCTTAATAGCACATCTTTGAAAATGCAGTCAATTTCCATAAAAAATACTTGCACATAACAAAAGAAAGAAAAATGGAGGGGAAGGAATAGGAAAGGGATAAGAGAGAAAGAAATGGAAGAGGAAAAGGAGAGGAGGAAGAAAGAAGGGACAATTAAACACTCACTAGGCATCACTACTTTCGAAGTTCAGGGGTGAGAGTCCTTGAAACTGTTGTTATTCCCTCTAAGCTAAAGAAAAGCCGTAATGAATGAACTAATTCTTTACAAAATTTAAGCAATTAAGATGGAAATAATATATTGAGCTTTAAACCCGAACAACTTAAATGCATTTCAAAAACAAATATGGTTTGAATAGCTTAAACTTTAAAATGTCAAGTGTCCTCCTAGTACTCCTCAGCCTTTAATTTTATTTATTCAATAAATAAATCTTTTAGAACAAGCTTTTAAGAAATACTTTTAGATTTGTGTGTATATGTGTATGCATGGGAATGTCAATATTTTAAATTGTTACAGTTTATCTGATAATAAATTAAATAAATGTCATTGCTGAGTAATCCCTGTTAACTTAAAGGTTTGGAAGCATTAACTTAACTCAATGAAAATCATGGAAATCAGAGAATATTCTGCATTGGAAGGGATCATCAAGAATCATCGATACCAACTCCCAAGTGAATGCCCATACAGGGACTGAACCCACAACATTGGTGCCATGAACATCATGTTTTATCTATCTGAGCTAATCTCAGGGTCATGACATTATAATTTAATTTTTTAATTCCTTTTTTATAACCTAACTCACTATTTAATCATCCAATTATCTGTATCATATCACTGAGTTCCTCGTTCAGTCTTTTCTTAAACACCTCCAGGGATGGTGACTCCACTACCTCCATGGGCAGACCATTCCAATGAGATCACCCTCTCTGTGAAAAACCTCTTCCTAACATCCAGTCTAAACCTCCCCT
>WEKX01026826.1:118751-151605 GCA_013390025.1 Pitta sordida | reverse complement strand
CGTTGGTGTGTTCCTTGTTGTTACACACTCACACTGATTTCAGAGGAATTGCATGGGCTGGCACTGGCACCAGACACACACTTACTGCAGGTGTTAACCTGACATCATCTTTTCTCATGTTTTAGGCACGCCAGGAGAAATGTGTCCCTACGGAGGTTCAGGTAGGTGTTCCCAGGTACCCTCATCCTGCTGGAATGATGACTGTAACTGCAGTTCCTTCTTTTTGACCTGCTTATACTAAGGAATAACCTACTGCCTGTAAATCCCTTGGATTCCAGTCAGCCTGGTGTTGCAGCTGGGCGTAGTGCAGACATTGTGTTGCAGGGCTGTGAGGGCATTCTCGCAGATGAAACCATTTTTTGGTGGGCCTGCCAGGTTCTCACAGGATCAGCTCACAACAGTCATCATCCTTTTTAGGGGAAAAGCCCACAGTTCTATTGGGTAACTGTTCAGTCTTTCCCAGGAAAGCGGGGGTTTCCAGTATTGCCTGCAGCCCTCCCTCTCTTGCCGAACAGGGATGCAAGCCTGGGCAGGACCAGGAGTCTGGCTTCTGCAGTGACACTCAGCTCCATTCCTGCCTTACCTCTGGGCATTCCCAGCAGGAGGTGCCATGTGAAAGCCAGATGCCAAGAAGAACAATGCCAGCTGAGAAGTTTCCACGGACAGGCATTCTGAAGGCAGCAGAACAGATGTAAAAAGCCCAGAGCAGGAAATTTTCAATGGCTTGACTGCATTAGTGACCTCACCCCTCCTGTGCTCAGGCTGAGGCCACATGAAGAAGTTAGGAGGGAAGGGAAGCCCAGTGGAGTGGCCTTTTTGAGAGGGAGGACACCTGCTTAACTTCTCTTCTGTGCAGTGGAGAAGCTACAAATTGCCCAATGGGCAGGTTTTTGAGTTCCCTATCCCCAGAGCTGCACAAAACACCAGGACAGAGGGATACATGGCAGTACCACAGCCTTCCCCGGTGCAGAAAGAGGGTCACAGTCATTTTCCAGTTGGTGCTTGGCCTCTCTACCAGTCACCCTGCGCTTCTTTGCTTCAGTTCTAGATTACTTCAATAGACCAGAGTGAAAATGTTTAGCTAGTGCAGGACATCCTGTCAGCTGCATCAGACAGGTTCAGGTGACACAAACACGCAGTGCTTGTGATCCCAGCACTGCGTGGGTTTAGTTTCAGTTTTAGCGACTGTGTATTACCATGGAGGCCATTGACCTCCTGCCTATCCAGCTATTCCAGAGACACCAGCATCACTCTGAATAGTCCTTTGTTGTTAGCTGTTCTTGGGCCTTTTAGCTTCCTTCATTTCCTGGCACTTTGAAGTGCTGTTCTGTCTGTGCTGAATCACCAGATAAGTGACTACTTGCTGTGTTTACTAGTGCTGAGAATACTGGGAAACTATTGGTATTTTTACTGTCAGAAATAACAAAACTATATTGCTTTTCAGAGATTGCCAGAAGAGAAGATTCAATTGCAGATGGTGAGTACAAGCAAACATGTTTGTCTTGTGGATTCTCTTTCGGGACTGAGTTTTGCTTAGTGGTGACAGCAATACCAGCTCCTTTATACCTACAGATTTTCTAATCAAAAAGTAGAAGCTTGAGAACAGGTATTAACATGTCATATTGTAATAGATTAAATACTCTGCAAGTCATTCCACGATGCAGAGTTACAGTGGGACTGTTGCATTTAGAAAGCAGAGTAATACAGGACAGACATTGGCCAGGTATGAATTGATGTTCTGGTAAGCTCTGTGTCACTAGAGCATTCATACAACAGTGCAGAGTTCTATCTGTGAGTCACAATAATGCAGTGCTATGTTAACCTTAAAAATAAAACAATTTGGTGAAGGTTTAGTTACCATCTGGTTAAGCTTTTCTAAAAAAATTATTTAAAAAACGTACTCTTCGTTGTGATTGTAAAATTGCTCATTTGATCTTTCTGAAAGGCTTGCAGATCTTTCCTTTGAACAACAGTTTTACATGTATTCTTCTGTGTAATCTATTTCAGATAGAAAAAGGGAAATAAACTTTGAACCCCTTAATGTCAGAGTTCCATGGCAATAAACAACATTTCTAACTTGCAGGATATGAGAAAGAGAGCCCTTGCCCCCCTCACTGGACAGTACGGTGGATGGGCATACGGAAAGATGGTAATCTATTTATTTAAAATCAAACTGATGTCAAATCTGTTGAACTTTATTCCAAGAATAACCTGCCTGACTCATAAATTGTACTTTATTTTCCCACCATGAGTACTTGGATGAAGTGCATCAATCCCCTGTGTGCAGGTCAGCCGTGCAGCTGAGCCTGGTGCACGAGACTATTCCCTAAGTGATACCCTGTACCTAATGGCCATGGCCACAGTCGTGACCTAATCTTCCCTCTCCATTTCAGATGAATTCTTTCATTTTGTCATTCTTTGCTTTGCAATTGGAGCTTTACTAGTTTGCTACTACTACCACCAAGGTAAGGGAAGATTTGATAGAAGGATCAATTGTTGAACTCTAGAAAAATGAACAAAGCCAACTTTTTTTTTTTCCCCCCTTAGATTGGACTATTTCTGTTGGAATTGGTTTAATCACTTTTGCTTCGCTGGAAACCACTGGGATATACTTTGGTCTAGGTGAGTGTCCCTCCAGCAGCAGCTGGGTCTCTGCACTAAGGACAAGGTCACACAGTCACCACTAAGGGCTGGGATTGAGGTTCTGTAACTGACCACGGAATTGTCCCCCAGCATCTCATCCACACAGGCAGCCTTGGTGGTGCTGAAGGAAGAGGTTGACTCATTTTTCCTTCTTCATGTTCACCAGACCCTGAGTCACCTCTTTCAGCAGCAATGGCTGAATGCTGTGTTGCCATGACAGTGTGTAATTTTTGGCAGCAAGGCCATTTTCCCAGATACACCTGGTAAAATGCTGCTGTGCTCCAGCTGCCATTCCTCCCCCTGGGACAGAGGAGGAGCTCTCAGCACAACTTGGGTGCCAGCAGCTCCTGAAAACAGGAAAAAAAGGGCATGTTGGCAATCTCTAGAGCTGGTATAGGAGAGGGGCAACCAGCAGCCAGTTATGGCTCCTCAGCTGAGAACTTCTTTCCTGTGTAACCTCATGGTAATATGTATATTTTGGTAGGTTGTAGAGGGTTCTCTCAGGAACCAGCCTGGTCACTACTGTGTTACTAATGATACTGCAAAGGTGCCTGTTAAAACAATTGTCAGTGTTTGGGTTTTGCAATTTCTCTCTTTTTTTTTTTTTGGTTTGTTTGTTTTATGTGCTTATAATGAAAAATGTGTTTGTTTTCACAACCAGTGTATCGAATTCGGAGCGTCCTTAACAGCTTTATTCCTCTGATTGACAAATTCAGGCCAAGAGGTAATAGTGCTCTGTTTACTGTGGCTTCTCTACATTTTCCTGAGTAGTCAGGTTTGGTCAAATACTCAGATCAACTTCTCTAAATCAGAGTTTCCAATTTTACTGCCTTAATTAAAAAAAATAAAGAAGAAGAAATATTTTACTACAATTCATTACAGCTGTTTGGGTTTGGAAATTAATTATGTGGACTCTTTCCCTTTGGCAGAGCATTTTCAATTCTCTGACCTTTATGAAGTATTAACTGTTTCCTGGCAGTATTTGTATATGAATTCCATGGTTCAGATAAAACTCAGGGAGTGGGGGGAGGTTTTGCATGTTGGGTCTTCAGAGAGACTCCAGACTCACATTCATCCGTGAAATCAGGCACAAAACATGAAGAATTCTGGAAAGCTGCCCAGACACAGGACAATGTGAACACAGCAGTTCTGACACCTGTCTTTTTCTTGTTCACACAGGTGTGAGGAAAGCTATGTAGGAGGAGTATTTCAGGCAAGTTGCACAAACTCAACTGTCTGAATTTTGACTACTCAAAGAACTGTTTCATGGGGTTGAACGTAAAAAAATGAAGAGCCAATTTTAATACTGAAATGTCAAACCACAGAAAGACATCACTCTTTCCCCTTAAAAACAAACTTGGAGTTGGGGTAGAGCACCCCCCCGTTTTGCTTGAGCCCCAGCAGTGCTGAGGCAGATTCATTTATTGTGGCAGGATGTGAAGGATGAATACAAACAATTTCTTAATACTAACGTTCTCATTTACATGTACTACTTACATGTCTTTATCAAAATACTTTGGCATCCCAAAATACTGTATATTTTGTGTTAGTCTGCAAATAAAATCTTGCTCAGACCACTGTAGCCTTGTCAATGCAAATGGCATTTGGGTGCACTGGAAACCACGGAGTCATCCTGCTCTGTTGAAAAGACCTTTTTTTAGTCCTCTGCTGCCTAACAGTGGAACAGTTCAGACGAGAAACACATTTAAGTACTAAAAGTTTCAAGTTTGGTGCTCTGCGGTCAGCAATGAATTTTCAGTTTGTTTTTTTCTTCTGAAAAGAAATTGCTTAAAGGTAAAATAAACAAGATGTTTAAAAACAGCAAAACATTTAAAAAAAATCACTCAGTGCATCCCACCATGCAAGATGAACAGCTCAGCCAACTTAGAGCAGCTCACATGAGAAAAGTCAATTCTATAGAAAAAGCAACTTAAAACGTTCAGCTGCATCCTCACAGGTACCTGGGAATTTCCTGCTCTTCTTCAGTCCATCTGAGCATCATCCCTGCTGCAGCTCTGGCCAAGCACTCAAAAATACAACTTACTGTGAAGAGTTTCAGCCTCCTTCACTGAATTTGTGCTCACTGCACTACCACTCAGCACGTCCTACCTGAGCCTAGGGCTCATTCCTGGTGCTCTGCTGATTCTCCAGGACCTGGTACATCTCGTTCCACTTACCCAGCATTTGGGGTACTTCCTCCTTGTCTTTGGTATTAAATGGTTGTGGGGCAACACAGAGAGAGGGGACTGAAAGCCTTCAGATGTTACCCCACTGCACCAAACACCACAGATAAAAAAAGAGATTAAACCTCAGAAGGTTTTTTAAGCTGGTATTTTTATTAGAACTCTCTACATGAAGCACCTTTGCCTGCCTTGAACTGACAGTACCTCTCCGAACAGCTCTTCCGTTACACAGCACAAGACACTTGGAACTACTCCGCATTCCTGGATTTGGACACGGCCGCCCTCACAGCCTGCATGATGGCATCTTTATCAATGCCAAACATCCTCAGCAGCTCTGCTGACTTCCCGCTGCGGGGCACGTGGGACACGGCCAGGCGGCTGACGGTGACACCGGGCTCACCCACGACAGCAGCACACACGGCTTCGCCAATGCCACCTGGGGAGAGAGGCAAACACGGCATGGACTGGTGTGACCCAGCAGGGAACACACTGCGTGTGTGTGGGGCTGAGAAAAGGGCCTTGTGAGTTACAGCATCGATCCCCAGGCTTGAGGAAACAGCAATCACATGTGTCTGAGTTGGCCAACTGTGACATGAAAAACCCTTCCCTGTATCAAAGGCATTCTGAGGACACCCAGCCTGACATTTCTGGAGTACTTACCCATCAGCAGCCAGGAACACCTGCCTCTCAAGGGCACAGGACTGTCAGCAAGCTCTCACCACCTCAGCATCAGCCACCGAGGAATGGGTTTAAAAATACATTTAGACTGAAGAGTATTTACAAGTGTACTTAACGTGCTGAAATTCCAACCAATCTCAGCTGCATTTCAGAGCTCCATCCTTTCACAGTGCCTGTACGTGCCGCTGGGCACCTCTCTGGGTTATGTAATACACTCACAACCTTTGCTCAGAGCTCAGCTCAGACTGAGGCACAGGGACAAAGGATGAAACGGGAGCTGTGTGGAAGCAGGAGAGATACTGGGAGTACCACAGGACTTGTGTCTAAAGCAGGTGTTCTGAGACCTGGTAGGAGACACCTTGGTGCTGCCCTTCAGTCAGGGTGTATCCAGGATCAGAGGACTTCCCAAAGCTTGGGCATGGTGGATTTAACCACTCAAACTGAGCCTGCAGCCAGGGGCACCTCCACGGAGCAGCTGGTAAGATCAGCCTGATGGGGCCTCCAACACACTTGGGGTTCTGATGCTCATTCAGCTGCCCTGCCCTGCCCTGCCTGCACCAGACAGCACTGTGCCAGCTTAAACAGCCTGTTCAGCACCTCACAGGGTCGTGATTTTGCCACGTTGCAAATCTGTAGTAAAATATTTGCCTAGGACTGAACACTAAGGTAGAAAATTATAAAGTTCAGTGATCTATCACCATCAACAGCCTGGAACAAAAGTATGGTGTATCCAGGACTTACAGTAGAACCAGCTCACTTCAGCTATCTGGGAAGAGTGGTGCTCACCTTGAAGTAGGGTAATATTATCGCAATTATATCTACTCATTTCTATTAGTTGGTATCTGCAATAGAAGAGGGAGGAATTTACCCCAGTGACTGGGGAAACTGCCAAACCCATCTGACTTCAAGTAACCTGGAGCCAAAACTTTGGACATATGGAATACTTAAGAAACCTGCACAGCAATAGTCTCTTTTGATTTCACACCTGCAGAGCAGCTCCTGTACAGCCATTCAGAGAACACTGTGCACAACCCCTGCAGCACACCAGGAACTTATAATTTCTCCAGGCACAAATGGCTCCAGACTTCACTTGGACCAAGCACAGAGAAGGGCACACAAGGCCAAGTTAATCAGAAAGGCAGCCCTGACTAACCCACTATATTTTAGGAAACTTTCAGCCTTCAGTGTCGCCTTATACTCCTAACAGCCACAAAATGGCTGAAATCTCTCTTCTGTTTTAATGCAATGGCAGCATCAGGTCCCCTACTCCTCTGCTGGATCAGAAGCTGGGAACATCCTGCCCCTGAGGGCTGTGACCTCCTGAACCCCACTCACCTTCATGGTAGTGGTCCTCAACAGTGATGATTCTGCCCTTGGTCGCTCTTGCATTTTCAAGTATTGTCTTCTTATCCAGAGGCTTTATAGTGAAGGGATCAATCACACGCACAAAGATTTTTTCTGCAGAAATAGAATGAAATTATTTGCAGCATGAATTTGGAGCATCCAAGACAATGCCAGTGGCACAGGCAATCCCTGTGATCTTCTAGACCGTTATGAAAACTGCCTTCAGTAACTGCCAGGTACCTGAACCTATGGCTGGTCTACCACAGAACCCAACCAACCCTAATTTTTGTATGCATTTTCTCCATGCACCTGGTGGAACAGTAATATCCATTCATTCACAGACAAGACGGAAAAGCCTTGGATTATGTGGCTCAAGGCCACTAGGAGTGCCCATCAGAAATCAGTGATCTAACTGGCCTTCCCCCAGGTAAGAGCAGAGTCCAGGCACCAGAAAATCCTCCTTATTCAGACTGTCACTTGCCATTTTTCCTTCAGACCTTTATTTTACCTTTATTGTCAAGCCAGACACATTTTCCTCCTGATTCGCTGGTCTGCAGGCATTCTGAAATGTTCCCTCTTCACTGCAGGCTGCCACCTCTCAGGTATGTCTATCTGAACTGCCCCAGTCCTGCTCAGGGCACCCTTGAGGGTGGCACCAAACCCAGAATCTGTCCTGTCCTCGTAAGGCAGGCCCAGATGGCTCGTTAAAGCTGCACATAAATGCCAATTGTTTATGAAGAATAGCAATTACTGAGGTTTTGTCTGATCCTGGCTGGCTGAGCACTGGGTCCACTCCCACACATGAAGAGGCCCTATTGTCACAGTTTTGTGACTGAAGGCTTTTTAGCGGCCAATGCATTTTGGGTATTAGACACTGCCTCTACACGAAGTGATTATCTCTCCAGAGGCGGTTACTCACACTTTGAGATCAGCAGAGCTTTGCAAAGCATGGTAAATGCAGAAAAGTAACAATGGTTCTGAAAATACACGTTTCAAAATGCCCTAGGACTCAAGGTCATGACAAAGTATCCACCCAGATACTGCACACAAAGCTCCCCATAAGCCAGGGGCAGCATTAACTGTATTATCTCCTGCTACTTGTAATCTGTTCCTGGGTGCAGGCCCCTGACTCACAGATGGGTTTTTGACGGTTTCTTTCTCTTCTGACTTCACTGGAGGATTATCATTGCTGTGAGATGTCAGTGCATTTATGCACTGCCATAGAATTGTGCCTCCTCCCATGCAGTTAAAGAGCTGATTCCCTCATTCAGAGAAACCCAAGGCAGCAGCGAGCCCAGGCCGGGAACACAGGTGACAAGCTGTTCCATGTGCCACTCCTACTTCTCACACACTGCCTCCAAACCTCTGCCCGGGGCACTATCACACCGACCAACAATCCTAAGGAGACCATGATCTGGTCAGTTTGGCCATTTTCATGGCTATTAAAGCTGCTAAGCCAACTCAAACCTACTACAGGAGGCCACACTGGCAGACATGTAGTAGTACTGTATCACCTAACAGGTGACCGACTCCCTGTCTACAACAGTTTAATTAATATTTACTAGTACAAAGGGTGAGCAGTTAGGCTGACTGGTACTGATTTTTTTTCTGTGTTAAATGATCAAAATGGAAAAAAGCCCCACCTTTTCTCAGCTGCTCTGCTGCAGCCAGAGCCTCATGCAGAGTGACTCCAGCTCCGATCACAGTCACTTGGTCATCCTTACTCTTCAAAACCACCTGCAAGAAAATGTGTTTTTAAGACTAAATCTTACTGTTTTTTTACATTTCTAGATATTTTATTAAAAAGGTCAAATCTTTGGCATCGCAGTGCTTTAGAGGGAAAAGAGATTTTACAGGAGGAACAGGGGGCGTATTTTTTCTAGTTCTGTTTATTTGTGCAATATTTACCTTTGCCTGTCCAATATGGAAGTCCTCATTGTTGTTGTAAATGACAGGATTTTCAGGGCGACTAGTTCTGATGAAACAAATGCCCTGTTTCAGGAGTAAACATGTTAGAAGTTACAAAAACAGAAAAGTGTTGACATTCTCAATTGTAAACCTTACAAAAATTCAACAAAACAACTTCTTCTATTTGTCTGGTGTTCACCCTTCTATGTTACCTCTGGTTCTACTGAGTAAACTCCCCCCTGCCACATGAATTCCCATTAGTCCTTCTGTGGTAGCTGGTTTCTTCAAACATTACAAAACACTTCACTTCCCCTTGGAGAACACTAAAACCTTACAATTTCCCTTTTAATCCCAAGATTTCATTTCTTTTTTGTTCTCTTGTAGAAATGGAGAATTCTACTCAAGTCAATTAGAATCTCAGAACCTTGTAAAACATGTACAAATTTCATTCTATCAAGTTTAAAGCAAATGGAAAAATGCTGGGCTGAAAGCAAGGGAAAATGTCTTCCATCAGTTAATGTTCAGATGCCCTTGATAACCAAACCCCTCAAGTTATCTTTCCATTTCCAGGTTCAGTTTTGACCCCAGAGACATCCTACTAGAAGTACACAAAAGTTTGCTGGAGACCTAAGAGAGTTGCACTTACCCTTACTCTGAGCCAATACAGACTCAAACTGCACTTGCTGCATAATCATTTACATCTCCCCAGATCTGGCCCATAGCATTCCAGATTGTTTCATTCTGCACTAGCCTGGATGGAATGTCTGCAACCTTTCCTTGCAAAGGAAACATCCCACTGCCACACTGAAGCATTTGAAAGAATTTATGTGGGTAGAGACGTGCAAGAAACATGCCAGAAGCAAGAAGAGTAGTACAAAAGACAGAATTATTCTCTGGCTCAGAAATACTGTGATGCAAACCTTGGTGTTGGCAGCTATTTCCACAGCTCTTTCAGTGGCTACAGCATCACTGGGATAAAACACAGTGGAGTTGGGAATAGCCCGGAACATGCAGAGATCCTCCAGTCCCATCTGAGATGGCCCATCCTCACCTGAAAGAATGAACCCAGGGATAATAAAGAGTAAGTGCACATTTCTCACATCACTCAATACAGCAGGGAGGTTCAACGTAAACCAGGCAAAAAAGAGGAAAGTATAAAATCAGGCACACACACGACATGCAAGTCTACCTGCTTGAGAAAAGAATCATCTTCTCCTTAAACTTGGAACCATCTAAACAGTAAATAAGGATAGAAAGAGACTAAAAAGAAAGAGAACGGGGATTAAAAAGAAAAAATAGGAAATAAAGTATAACAATAAAGCAACACAAAAGGAATACAACCAAAAGGGTACAGATACAGAAAGAGGGTCACAGGGTATCAGTATCTTCAGATTTACATGTACCGAGGCTGCACAAGCATAAATTAAACTCATTAATAATTGTTCCTCCAGATTAAAACTGCTGGAAATGGGAAAGGAGAATGGCATGTATTCCACAAGAAATGCAATTGGTGAAACTACTCTCAAATTCTTAGGCTCATTTCAAGATTAAATGGAGGGTATGTATTTTTCAATATCATAAAAAGGTCTTTTAAGGAGCGGTAAGGCACCCACGTGGTTAATTTAACAACTCAAGCGCCTCAGCTGCAGCTCCATGAAAAAGATTCGTTAGCCAGGACACGTGCTGGATGCCATGATTTTCCACAGTTAAAGAAACACCCACCACAACACCCCCCACCCCCAGTGACCTTATGTAATGGAGCTTTGGGAATGGCAGTGCTCCAAAGCACCCATGCAAAGAGCTGTGACTGCAGTCATGTCCCAGCCTGCAGCAGCAGGGAATGAGCCTTCCCACATGCACCCGCTACCTGTGAGTCAAGAAGGACGAGTTCACGAGGAAGGAGCAGAGTATTTTCATAAGGGCAGCACAAAACTCTGAAGAACTTTAAACATGTTAAAGAAATCAAGCATTGAACTCTGCCACTGTACATTACTGACCAAGTAAGCACCAAAAAGGAAGAGAGAGCATCTTTCCTTTTAGTCGTGAAATGAGAAAAACCTCTCTAACATCACAGTTTCTAAATCTGTGTGCACTCTGAAAGAGGGGGATCTCAGTGGGCATTCTCCTTTCCTAAAATGCATTCACACAATGTAGCACAGAAGTGAAATTATGAACTAAAAAATGCTCAGGTATCTGAATTTGAATCCTGTCCAAGGCGGTTACTCACACTTGTCCTGCTTTTGCTATAGTGATGCCAATACCACCAGCATTCACAGCTCATACCAGAAATTTACAGATCAGCACTAAATTGACTTTCACCCCAGTATTTACAGAAATCCCGGCTCACATGGTTTTAGAGTACCACAGATCAAAAGAGAACATGATTTTCAATTACAGCTGCAAAACCTACAGTTTGAACTTGAGTGCTTAATATGAATAATATCAAATGCCCAGGATATCAAACTGTCTAAACAACTGATGTTTCTAATATGATTTCTCTCCCTACATGTTCAGTTTGGGAAATACAGATTTTTCCATTAGTCTCTTAGGACCTTAAAACTTACTTAATGTTTTGGTCCGTCAGCAACTATGGGTCTAGGAGTGAACTCAGTACAAGTTCAGAAGGTCACTGTGACAGTTATTTCTCATAAATTTAATGGGTCCAAATTTCAATGCAGCACAAGCCCAGGTCTACCTAGAACTGCATATGTAGAACTTCAATTTTCACCACAGATTCAGATCGGATTCTGAATTCCATGCAGATTTTGAATTCCATGCGGGTCCAAAATTCTAACAGGAAATATCCTTAATTCATACCCTTCCATTTAAAATTGAATTTTCTAACTGATAAAGGAATTCTTTTTTTGAAAATCAAAGTTGAGGCCTGAACGAGATTTTTAACTCAAACAACTTTATAAATCCAAGTTTGCACTTCACAGTCACAGCTCCCAGCAGAACATTTCAAGTGCTGAAAATTGAAACTTGGAAGTGTAGTTCTAGGAGACAACTCAGGCAATCCAGAGGAATTATACCTTCTTGAATGAACAAAGACCAAACTGGCTTTTGCACCCATACACTTTTTGCTGCTTCTAAAAGTCTTAAACTGGATTGAACTGAGGTGGGATGACTGATTTTAACAAGGAAAGAGGGTTGTAATAGAATCCCCCCCTTAATGACACACAAGCCATAATCTGATACACTCTACTCAATCTCCACTACTACTTGTACTGTGTACTCTGTACAGCAGTCAAGTTTATAGCAAGGAGACACATATAGCAAGTTTGAGGTTCTGGATGACAATACACACATTTATGAAGCATCTTTAAATATTTACCAATATTACAGGTCAAATTAATTTAAAAACAACAAAAAACCCCATCCAGCCCTCCTCCAAACCACACTGCCAGCCAAAACTATTAAATCAACTGAAAAAAACGGTCCATGTAGAGTCTTAATTTACTATCCCTGACAGCTCTCTCTTTCTTTTTCCTATAAATACCTACTGATTTTTCAAGCATGAATGTCTACTTGGATTTTCCCTCTCGGCGTGCAAGTCTATCCCTGTTTTAATAGGTGATGTCTATGCATTTCAGCTAAAAAAAACCCCCAAAACTTCCTTCCTCCCTCAAACCAAAGTCAAACCCCAGTATGATCTGACATGTTCCAAACAGTTATGATGGGAAGCCAAGACCAGAAAAGGTTCTGCTGGTCAAGGGCCCTCAGCCTGATGCTCTGAGATGTGCTGCTGCACTGCTTTGGGCTCTTCCCACAGCTCTCGAGTGGATGGACTGCAGGACAGGGCCTGGGGGAGCCAAGTCCCTCCAGCCAGAATACATGTCCTGGATTTAGCTGAAAGAGACCTCAGTCTTTTCTCACTAGCTGGTACAGTGTGTGTTTTGGATTTAGGACGGGATATTGTTGGTAACACACTGATGTTTCAGTGGCTGCTGTGTGCTGCTTACCACAAGTCAAAGACTTTCCAGAGTCCTCGTGCTCTGCCAGTGAGAAGGTAGACGAGAAGCTGGGAAGGAGCATAGCCTGGACACCCAACCTGAACTGGCCACAGGGACATTCCAAACCACAGAATGCCACGCTCAGCACATGAACTGGGGGGATCTGGCTGGAAAGGGGCTGATCAGGGTGAGGCACAGGCTGGGCACCAGTCAATGGGTGGCAAACAATTGTAATGTGATTGTTTTTCTTGGGGGTTATTTTTTAATGACAATTATTATTATATGAGTAGTAGTAGTAGTATATTTTACTTTGTTTCAATTATTACATTGACCTTAACTCACAGATTCTTTTCCAATTCTCCTCCCATCCCACTGCAGGGGCAGGGATTGTGTGAGCAGCTGTGAGGCATGTGGTTGCCAGCTGGGATTAAATCACAACAGATCAAGTTTGTGACCACGTAAGGAACTCCACATAGGTGAGTTTATAGGAGCTGATGAGATGCATCCCAGTCCCAAGGGAACTGGCTGATGCAAACCTTGGTGTTGCCTTGATGTAGTTGATGTAGACTTCATGATGTTTGAAAAGTCATGGTAGTCAGGTAAAGTGACTCCAGGTGACTGGAGAAACAGTGCACCCAGTTTTAAAAAGGAGAAA
Source organism: Pitta sordida (assembly GCA_013390025.1). Taxonomy (NCBI): domain Eukaryota; kingdom Metazoa; phylum Chordata; class Aves; order Passeriformes; family Pittidae; genus Pitta; species Pitta sordida. The sequence continues at coordinate 138,241 of WEKX01026826.1, read as the reverse complement.
AGAGTGGAGCCTGGAAAGTACCAACTACTGCCCGGTGCCTGGGAAGATCCTTGAAGAGATCCTACTAGAAGTTGTGCTAAGGCACAGGGAGCACAGGAGGTGATTCAAGACAACCAGCACAGCTTCACCAGGGTAAGTCCTGCCTGACTCTGAGCAGCCTGGGCTAGTGGAAGGTTTCCTGCTCATGGTAAGGGGGTTGGAACAGGATAATTTCTAAGTTCCCTTTCAATGCAAACCTGTCAATGATACAATTTCCTGAATTACGTAATAGCTTCACAGTTCCTGTTTCATCAGTATTTAGAGGTTTCAAGGTTTTTTAATCAACACATTAACAGTTCCAGTAGTAAAGACCAGTGAGATAAGCTGAAGTAGTTCTTTGAAGTCTGTGACCTCCAAAGTATTTTTGAGATTGGTGGACAAGATCATCTGTGCAAGAATAGTATCATTAGTTTCTCACTTCAGAGATTGGGAAGCAAAGGTATAGTAAGCACACGACTATTCTCACCACAGAAGACATCAACTGCAAGGATGAACAGGAATCTAAACTCCTCAGTTTCAGTCCAATCCCTTTATATCAGTCTGTACTGGCACAGTAGAAAAGCTTGCAGGGAAAGTCCTATTTTCATCAGGCCAAAGAGGAAAAAAAAGCAGATGATGGCCTGAAATCTTTCTCATCCTTTCTAAACCTGACAATGAGTGTGACAGAAGTGAATTTGCAAACATGACTTGCTCCTGTCAATGTTACACCACCCCAGCCATGGCATTGATTGTCTCCACAGAGCTTTGGACTGACACTTATCCCTAAAAGGATGGGAGGTGCTGCTGAGCAAGGCAGGGCTGCCCTTACCGATGGAAACGCCGCAGTGTGACCCGCAGAGGTTGATGTTGCTCTCGGAGATGGCAGCCATGCGGATCTGGTCGAACGCCCGGGTGAAGAAAGTGGCAAAGGTGCTGGCAAAAGCAACAGTTCTGTCACGAGTGGCACAACCAACTGCAATGCTCACCTGGAAGAGGGAGATTGTACAAGAACAGTGAATTCCTCATTTATCAGTTGTTTTCAAGATGTCATCTGTGGGACTTCTTGTCCTAAACTTAACCAAGCAGCTCAGTGCAGACTGAACATCTCTGCCCAGTCCTGCTCCTAACTGTTGGCTTTTCCAAAATAGAAAGAAGACAACTCCCCCTCTTTCTTTTCCTAGATCAAGGGCTTACAGTTTCAGTCCAAAGGACACGGTTTTGCTATCTCCAGCAGGCAAAAATTATCATTACTAAGTGGGAATGGATTTGCATGTGTTATTTGGACTGGTATTTACTAAAGGGTCTCTTCTTTAGCAAAATGGAAATTAGAACAAGGTTCCTAAAATGTTTATTGCTACACTTACCTCATACATTTATTTGAAACGCAACTATTAGAACCAGACTCTACGGAGACTCCCTGAATGGCAATGCTAGTCTTTGACAAAAGCAAGAAGGCAGTTACCATGTTCTGCTCAGCAATGTAGCACTCGATGTAGCGACTGGGATGCTCCTTCTTGAAGAGCTCCGAGAAGGTGGAGTTCTTTGTGTCTCCGTCCAAGGCAATCACTCGATCATTGGCATGGCCCAGTTTTGCCAGTGCCACCCCATAAGCTTTGCGTGTAGCCCACTGGAAAAGAAAAACACAGCAGGGCTGTTGTATCCCTCTCTTTCTAGGGGCTTTTTATCCTTCCCTTTTTCCTGTTTTTCCAGAAGTGCATGAACATACAGTCAAAGGCAAAATACAATGCAAGGCGTTTTAAGTGATAGCAGTATCAAAAGTACATATAAGAATGGTGACACACAGAAGAGTAAACGAAAAAAGAAAACCACAAAGAAACACGAGGACACACATCTGAGCTGGAACTGGCAACTCCCTACCGATCCAGCTAGGAAATTCTTAAAACCTTGCTTTCCAGGCGTGAAAATTCACTGAAACTCATGGAATTCCTTTAAATGTATACATAGTACTTTAGATTACTGGTAATAATCACAAAATGAAGAAGAGTGATGTGAGTCTTCCGGTTTTAATGTACCCTTTCAATACCCAGTGTCTGCATCACACCACAGAAGTAGGTGTTTACCTACTGAGAAGAGGTGGGCAGGTGAAAGGAAGGCATAACACAAAACCTTGGGCCATCCATTTGAACAGTCATAAACTTGGAAATATCTGACAAACAGTACAAAAGAAGGCAATACCTTTTCTCCCACTTTGTAAGTTGGTGGAGATGGCATCTTAATGTTTCTAATATTTACTATAGGTGCATCTTCTTCTGGGAGGGCTGGAGAAAGCTTTTTCTTATTTTGGATTCTGTCATCTATTTCCTGAATGACTTGTTCAGCCATATTTTTTGGAAGGGGCTTTCCATGCCAGCTCTCCTTATCTTCAACGCCTGTGTATTTAAAATCACATTACAATTAACAAAAACTATGTATTTAAGTTTTGAGCTGCAGATTTTACCCAACTAAAAGTGTTGTTGGCTATGACAGTCTGGTATTGTCTTCCAGGGAAGAAATTCCTTCAACAATTACAATAGCATTCAACTGCATTAAGACAGACATGTTCAAACACAGAAGACGAATAACCAAACTACATAGAATCCAAACTTGTGACAAAATTCCAGCATCTTCTACTGGAATTGTTTTTAAATTGGCACCTGACAGACCTGGTCTGTAAGTGTCGCAGGAAGCAATCAGTAAATCAGTGTGAACATTTCACATGACATTTCAACAGTTAGGCCTAACTAAACGAACTCAGTTAAGTTGGAAACAAGTTAACCAAACTGTCTAATTCAAACAAGACCTGACGTTTTACAGCTTTATTTTAACAGCTTCTGATGACTCTTACCTGCACACCTGGAACTAACAACCAAATCACCTCCCTGGCTGATATGCTGCTTTCCCTGAGCAAGTCACTGTGAATAATGAACTTTGCTTGCTTACTCAATGAAAAGGAATGAAGACATTCACTCCTGTTATTAACATTTATCTGGTGTGAAAGGCAAACTCGCAGTGCTGCTAAAAGCTGTACCTGAGCAGAATCGTGGCAACCCCTGACACACTGAACATGCACTTACTCCATTCCATACACAATGGTATCACACATCTCACTTGCAAGAACCACACTGATTTTCTCAGCAATAATGTTGCTGAGAAGTATGGAGAGTTTGAAAGATCTTCTGCATGCTATTGCTCCAATGTGTAGGTACACACCTGTCCCCTACACAATGACATAAATTTCACACCATGTGAAAATTCCACAAGGATTTTAGAGACACCATGAAAATATTCCAACAGTTGCTGACCTATGACATACTCTGAGTTTAGGGATCAAGGCAGCCCTCTTTTCCCAGGGCAATTTCCAAGCACAAGTCATATGGTCCAACGTTCGGCATCTTTCAGACTAGACAAGACTTTTTAAAGAGTAACAACTCAAGTACAGCTGCCAGCAGAGGAAATCCTCCCCTGCAGCCAGGGATCTCTAACAGCCCAGTCAATGTGGAAGTGCCCCTGGTTGGGCAGCATGAAGAACTGAGTCACATCTTTGCCTGCTCCCAATGAAGCCTCGAGCTAATTGTCCTCCATAAGAAAAGGCAACAAAGGGAAGAACCAAAGGGGGAAATTCTGAGTTTTCAGATTGTATGGCAGGATGACCAAGTCAAAAAGGTGATAGGATGTATGAATGTTTAAAACTTCTTTATTTTTAAATGACTGCACCTTGACTGCAGCACTATGCACACATCATATACACATAAGCAATAGATGTTTTATTACCTGATATGCCTTTGCCTTTGAAAGTCTTTGCAATGATGGCTGTTGGCTGATGTTTGGCCTGGCCAAAGGCTTTGCAAAGCTCCTCCACACTGTGTCCATCCACAATGATAGCATGCCAGCTAAGAACACAAACAGATCAACTGTTCCTAAAGGGTTTTAGCATGTGACACTCTGGTAGTCAGCAGTAACAATAACGAATACTAACCCCGTTCCAGTGCAGTGTCTTTTTAAGAGACCCAAAGCATGCCAGAAACACAAACTAGCATTTATTTGACATCATAAAAAATATCACGGTCTCTTTTTTATAAAGCAAAATGAGTCAGAGGGATCATCAGCTATGGGCAAAATTCATAGCCCACATATAAGGAAGTTACCCTACATTTCTTCAGACATAATGGCCATTTTTAATCACAGGAGCAAATCAAACATCTAGAAAATAAAAACTGACAATGGAATTTGATTTTAAAAAAAGCTCCATCATAATTTGCATGGCTGCTATTGTATCTGATAGGTTTTTATCATGGTTTTGCATCTACATGGAAATACGAAACTAAAGGAAAGCAAATATACAAAGAATTCTTTTATGAGTAATGTTTTCCATGCTGTTTTTTCTGATCTACTTACTATGACAGTACATGTGGCCACAGTTACAAAAGCGGTATTTAATGTGATAAAAACAGTTTTAAGATCCTCTAACAAATTTATCTCAGCAAGCAGTCCTCTTATATTTCCTCTAAACAACAAATTTTGCCACTTGTAATATTCCTGCTGTACCCATAAAGTCGCCCAATATCAGGCATTATGAAAGACCATCTGCCGTGGTGATGGTTTCCTTTAGAGCTGGAAGCTCATTTGAACAATTCTGAGAAGCAAATAAACCATACAGTTTCAAATGAGATTGTTCTGAACTCCTTCCACTCACATACCCAAAGGCCTCACAGCGTTTCTGGTAAATTTCAACGTGATGCTGCAGAGGAGCAGGGTCACTTTGTCCCAGACGGTTAACATCAAATATAGCAACAAGATTATCAAGCTTGTAAAAGCCAGCGAAGGCCATTGCCTCCCAAACAGAGCCCTCAGATAACTCTCCATCTCCGAGCAGACAATACACTCGATAGCTAGAAGAAATTACAAAGAAGAAAATAAATTAAGTTTGATGTATAAGCATTATTAAATCAAAAGCAAAAGCCCTCTAACAATTCATAGTGAGAATTTACTGCCTTTTTCTATCCCTGACTCCACTCCCATTGCTCAATGCACTCACCCCAGATAACATTACGTAACCTCAGACAAACCAAATTAAAATGCTTTTGAGCTGCTACACATTAGAAAAATAAGATGAGAAATACTGTACTCCCTTCCAAACCTTTGTTTCAAAAAAATCAAGTCTTAAGCCTCCCGTTGCAAGGCCTGACTGAACAAGCCCATTGAACACTGTCACTGTGACTCAGCAATCCTGAACAATGCAGGAGCAGTTCCTCTCTGCTTCCTCCTTCCTACCACACGCCCTCTGGAAGGACCACCAACACCTGAATTTCAGGAAATTGAAATTGTGGGAGAATTCAGCTATGGATTGGAGCATGCTGCATAACCAAGTTCAGGAAAAAAGATAACCAACATGATATGACTCTTTAGAGTATTTCTCCAAACGCTGAAGCCTTTTATTTAGGAGCATTGCCTCTGCACTTTTCTTTTATTGCTACTCTCTTTTTCTGGATGACAAAACTCTGTAAATGTTTACTACTCATTAAAATTAAAAAAGAATAGTAAATTAGCCTCAAATACATCATTCTAAAACAAAATAATCAAGATGGCTGTCAGTGATTATTTTTACTAGACATTAAGCTAAAACAGACTCTTCATTTGAATCCCACCTGCCCTCAGCTAAATCTGAACTCCTTTTCCCTTAAGCTGCTCCCCAGTGCTGCATGCAAGACCACCTTTTTCTTTTGTCATGTAAGCACTAGTTAGATTTTTTCCACACGTAGCATCTGTTAAACTCAATTAAAATCAGCAAGTCATCTTTCACAGGAATGATTTCAAGCTACTGAAGTGTAGGACACATTAACTGGGCAGCCTATGCTCAAATGTACTAGAACTGTCACATAAAATATATCAACTACATCGGGCTATTTTCCTCCTCATACAGATTTGCCTTTAGACATCTTCTTTTCTTGTGCACAAAACAAATGGCAGAAGCAGTCATTTTTGTCTCTGTGGAGTCCAGCGCCTTCCTGACAACATTTTAGAGCCCTACTTTATGATTCAATGATGCCATTATTGACCATAACACTTCCTTACTTAAAGTCCTCCATTATTTGTCATCTGACTTTGAACAGACACATCTCTGGCTTGTACCTTCCTTCTAAGGGGAAACATCCAGTCTCAACACGGCTATCAATGACACCCTGGAAACCACAGGATGCTCCAACAACTCACTGTCTTCTCTGCTCAGGAACATCACCTTGCAATGCTGTCTGGTTACAACAGGAACACACACATGCACTAATTCTTGCTAACCTTTAAACCCTTGTCGTTTCACCGGCAACAGTTTTGTAATTATCAGGCTAGGCTATCATTGAAAACATGAATTTGAAATTAGATTTGGGAATGGAAAATAGAATAAAGGAGTTTTGGGTTTTTTGCTGATTGAGATACAGAATATAATTTATTTTCATAAATAAAATTCTCCCATCGAATGCCTGTAAGCATGAAATATGAAGATGGAATTACGTACCTGGCTCTGTCAAAGAACTTGCCAGTGTATGCCATTCCACAGGCAGCACCAAGACCCTGCCCAAGGGATCCAGTAGCCACATCAGTGAATGCTTGTCTCTGAGAATATAAAGACAACAATAATTTTACAGTTAAGAAACAGAGGAACTAAATTCCAGTGCTAGAAGATGGTTCAACATACATCAAAATGCAGCTTCTCAGCCACAACAATGTGTAAGTCTCTCTAAATCTTGCCCTGAGCCCCTTCTGTCCCTGCACTACATGTACCTTGAAGGTCAGTGTCACAAGCTGACCAGGCTCTCTGAGAGGCAATGGTACCTATACGAACTTCTCAGCTATGCCTTGGGTGACAACAGTTAAGAACTGATAATTCTGTGTAAAAAAAAGGATCAATTGAAACAACTGGCTGAGAAAGGAAAGAGTAACAAGGTGACCAAACTGGATGTAAACTCTTGAAATACCTCAAAGGTGCTTAAAGGACAAGTGAAGCCTGAATGGAACTTTACGTAAACAAAATATGGAAAATACTGGCATGCAGGAGTATAGGGGAACTTTACAACAATAAAGGTCATTTTTACACACTCATTCAAACACAGACACCAATTCAGTTGTGAATTCAAGAATACTCTCATGCCTCTAACAAGTCCGTATCTTTCCTGCAGTGTGCAGCTGGCAACCAAGAACTGCCATAATATACATGCTCTTATTGTTTCACAGAAAACATCATGTTATATCAAAGGTTACAAGCACTCACTGGAACTGGGTGTCCTTCTAGGACAGAATCAATTTTCCTCAAGTTCAGTAATTCTGCTTCTTGTAGAAAGCCAGCCTCTGCCCAAGCGGAATATAAAATTGGTGCGGCATGACCCTAGGGAGAGACACAAATTTTAAAGCACAAGTTTCCCAATTTCCGAGTATCAAGACAAACTCAACAAAGCTGACAAACCCTGGAATCAGTTACTTATGTCCATTAAGAAGGCATGGAGCAGGAAAATACTTTTTACAGTGCAATATCCACACTGATGTTTGTTTCCAGGTTCCCCACACCCCTGTGCTTAGAGCACCCCAGATGAATGAGCAAATATTATCCCCCTAGAACTTCTTCTGTATCTCTGTACTTGAGGTGAGATTCACCAAGTGACAATGGGCAAAGTTTTAAGCTTTGTCCATTCAGCCCCTCGTGGCCAGCTCCAACAGGACAACTCCAAAGCAGCAGTCACCTTCCAGCCCTGGAGTCACCAGGAGTCAAAGGAGCACACAGAGGTTTGAAGCCATTTAGCAATTCTGATTAATTAGGTAAAGCAAACATGAAGAAGCGACTCTCAGTGCTTTACCACCTCAGGATCAGCTGCTTGCTTCTCACACAAGTGCCTCTTTCAGAATGGCCATCAGAAGTGGCAACAGCTGTTATATCCAGTGCCAGGACATACACCATGGGCTACACAGCACTACTGTGAGCCACCACATGAGGAATTCTGACTGGAAGATGGAACCTGCCTCACTGGAGCACTTCAAGTGCCATCATTATGTTTTCTGGAGGTCTCTCACCTGCCTTAGTGTCATGATTCAAACGTCCCTCTGGTTTGCAAGGGCACAATGTAAAAGGGGATAGAAACATTAATAAGGCCCAGACTTGAGCATTACCATTTTCGGAACCACAGTGGCACTGACTTTACTACCACACTGGCACAGCAGGAATGCAGACTACTCACTAACCTCCCCTGTTTCATGTAATGCTCCCTGAGAAGCTGGCAGGAATTAGTGCCCACTGTGACGTGGCTGCAGGCAGAACAGCAGGGCTGCAGTTAACAAGGACAGCACCACAACCAAGTGCAACTGCCTTGTTAGAAAATCGATTATGCTAAAATAAAACAGACTTTAATGTATCCTGATAGATTTTACAGACAACACAATACAGAACATATTATTTAACATTAGAACAACCTAACGTAGTGAAGACTTACGAAGACACTTTATACGGACACTTTTAAACTGTTTTTATATTATGCTACATTTTAATTCAGCCAGTTTTTATTTGTCTTTCTGAAGCAGACAAATTCCAAGTTCTGAAGTATTTCCAACTGACTTCTGTGCAAATACTAGTGTATATAAGCAGAAGTCAAGGAAGACCAATCAATTTAATCTACAGGCAGGCAGCTCTTTACTAGCAGATTGCAACAGGACCACAAAACAGTTATATTTACCTTTGAAAGAACAAACCGGTCGTTGCTGGCGTTTCTGGGGTCTTGCACTTTGTACCTCATGGTATGGAAAAACAGCACAGACATAATCTCTGCTGCACTGCAACATGATGTAGGGTGGCTACAAGTCAAGAAGACCCAAGATTACCACTTCTTGTTACTGTCTGCTCAGGACCGTATCTTTAACTCATCACTTTGCCAGTCCCCAACTCCTTGGCATGAAAATACACAACTTTAGGTTTGATAACCCATCCCAACTGCCATTGCCCCGATGCCAATTAGCTGTACTTTGAGACAAAGGGAGTCTCTTATCTAGCTGAAGTGGATGTTCAATCTAGACCCTGCTGACAGCTCAAGGAGGTATCTTTCAGAGCTCTCCAGTTCTTCTCCAAGGACCACCACCAGAAGGGGTGACTGAAGCACAGGAACCTGTAAGACTCTGGGCCTGAAATCAGACTCCACTGATTGATCTGGAAGCAGAAATTCATAATGGATGTAGAGGAAACAAGGACAGTTTTTGAGCTGCTCACTGAGCAAAGCAATCAAATGTATGGCCTTAGGACTTGTTCAGGGCCTGATGCACAGGCAGGGATAGGTAACCCAAGATTAACTTTTCTTGAAGGTTCTGGAACACTTACAATTGTATAACATGGGAATCATTTCATTTTACCACGTCAGAGCTGACAGAATTAAAATTCTGATTTCTGAAGAGGGCATTAAATAATGCAATTCTTTTATTTCATCTTCTGCTAAAACTGGATACAGAAATTTACTGTCTCCAGTAAACACTCTAACACACGTTGTAAAATACTAATTTGCTTTATCTCTGGCTAAGAAAGGAACAAAAATTTTCATCTATATTACTCTGAAATATTGTACTAGTTGGTTTATCAAACATTTTTAAGTATCTGTAATAGTCTCTCCCATTGAACTATCTGGGATAAGACCTGGAACATTCTTCAACAGCAGCACAAATAAATAGTTCAACTACCACTTGCCTTACAAACACACAGGCCCATTTTGGAGGCAACTGTGCCATAAAGTACCAATCAGAAAATATAAAGCTGTCTGAAAAGGGTTATTTCAAGTGGCAAATTTTGAGTTATTCCACAACAAGGTTTATATTTTATTTGAAGTGCAACAGAAGGGAACAAAATTACTTTTATTTCTCTACATCACTGTAATTTAAATAATGGTCACTGTAGTCCCAGTGCACCTGGAAGGATGGCCCTCCTTAACCACCTGAATGTACCAGCCTTGGCTTTTCACTCGAGATAAAGCTCAAAAGGAGTAAGGAGGCTCTTTCAAAACCTTCATGGAGCATAGAAAGTAGCATTTTTTCGTATTTTACTGTGTCATTGCTACCAAAATACAGAAAAGTGGATGATGAACTGTAAAAGGGCTGAAAAGAACTTGCAATTTCATCTCACTTTCTCTTCTACCGGCATTTTCTTTTCACCTTAAACACAAAATTCTTAATATTTGACCCTACTTGTAAAACAGGACAAACTTACTATGAAAGTGTCACATTTGGTTTCCCACATGTACATTACCATGCATGTTAGGATTAGACAACACTTTCACTAGAACTTTAAACAGAGTATTTTCTTTTGATAGTAATAAACCTTCCCTCCCAACATCCCCAACAGTGCTGTAATAAGAGAATAAAAACATGCAAAACAGTAGCAAAATACAAATTACGGTTAGTGTCCATCCCTTTGTAAGTACTCACACACAGGGAACCAAAAGAATTAGCTTTAAACCATGGTTCAAACATATTAGTAAATATTTACGTATTTGAGTTAATCAAGAAGCCTTACATGCTTGTTTAAAGCTTTCATTCCTTTAATTTTATTAACTTTATACTTAACCATACTTCTATGAACTCCTGGTCTTGGTAAAAAAAGTTTTTAACCACCTAAAATGGTAGCGTGTGGAAATAAAAAGTAGAAAAATTTAATAAATTACCTGAAAATTGGGGGGAAAAAAATCGTATTAAAACTACAAGTTAATTAAATGAATTCCTACTATTAGAAATAATAAAAAAATTAAATTAACTGCTTATCAGATCTCAGAAATCATGGTAAAAATAAACTACATCTTAATGGATGAACAACCCAGAACCATGGGGTGCTGGTCCCATTAATGTGCTTCTTTGCCAGATTCTGCTGAAGCCCTAACTTTGAAACACAGTTCTTTAGCAGGAAGCCAAACTGAAATACATTAGGACACTGAAATCCTGGACCCACACAAATTGAGAGTAAAATGGGCTACTCCAAAAAAGTAGTTCTGTAGGTATTTTTTATTACTCTGCATCAATTCATATTATCTCTGTTTACACATTTCAACTAAAAGGAGCAGCAGTGGCATGTTAAAATGGAACACTGAGTGAAAGACAAAAGCTGAAAAAATAGAAGAAAAAAATAATCTGCAACAAGTGATCACACCACACGTTATGAAACTTAACTGCCTCTTAAGAAACTCTTGCAACTTCCACTTTTAATAATGTAACTACCCAATTCTTGAAGCCAAGGCACTGCCTCAAACCTGCAGAAATTTATCGTGAGCTACAGAAAAGACTCAACCCATTTTGATGGAAATGTCTGCACTACTTACCCCAAAAAAACTTCTTCCATGCCCCAAAGCAAATATGTTCAATTATTACAACTAACTCAACCAAATTTTTTGCCCACGTAAGTCATTTTAAACACAAAATTTTTTCCAGCTCACTGAATTTTTCCACCACATCTGGTGAAGTGCTCAAAGTGATGTGTTTGGGCACCTTCAGACTGACTTAGCTCTTGTCCAGGCAGAGGCTGTACTTTTGTTCACAGAACATAGAACAAGTAAAGACTGCAAGAACTGGTGTGTCAGATCTATCACAGCACCACTTGTGTTGCAATACACATCATATTTTACAGAAATTACTTCCTTGAAAGAAGTAGGCAGGTCCTGCTTTGTCTGTAGTGCTTTTATTGCAAGTACACTTCCTTCAGTTTTTATTAACTACACCCTTAACAAACACAAATTTCCCTATCAAAGTCAAAGCAAGCATGACGATTTATTTTTTTAATTAACTATATAAGCTTCTATTTAAATTCATCTTGCATTCCAACATCTTCCATATTCTCAGTGCACACCAGCAGTTTAAGCAAAGTGTACTGTCTCATTCAGTTTTTGGGGAAACATGTTCATAATGTACAGATGTTTTAGAAGTATGTGTGCTTTGCCTAACTCCACCACAGACTGTCTTTTAGGCACATTACTACACCATCATGTTGGCAACCAAATCTTATTAAGAAAATATATGACCTGCCAACAGAATCTTCCCTCCAGAGCCCATCTTTCATAATCTGCTCGTTATCAGGTTGTGTAATAATTTCAGACTACACAACTCCAGTGACAGAATAAACCAGAGGGATTAATGAAATGCCTTTGTGCAAGAAGGACTCAGTATTGTAGCACACATGAACCGGGAATAAAGAGCTCCAGAAAAAATACTTTTACTGTCTCTTCATCACTATGGTGAGAATGGTTTTACTGGTTGAATTTCATGGACAACAGAAGAGAAGCAGAGGCTGCAGCGTGATCTTTATTTTTTAAGAGCACATCAGGCAAAGTAGAGAATTTTATTGGTCTGTAAGACAACCGATATCATACATCCCTGGGCCTGCCTAAAACACATACCAGCAGCTCAACACTGAAGGCCAAGCTCTACACTGTAGACTTAGCACAATTTTTTTTACCTACAATTTCACACAGGTTTGTGTGATAACGCCTGTACACTGTAGCTTTGAAACAAACCAAGCCCTAAAAGAGCTGATGTTGGGTATCCTGTACTTCTCTCTCTCCAGACTGGAGCCCACAAGCTCCGGATTTGTACAAACCCTCTCCTACGGAGGCTGAGAGCTTTCCCGCCTCCCAACGCCCCGTTTCACAGGAAGAACCACAGCAGCATTTTCATTTGCTATCTGCAATTGGAACGAGTAAAGTTCAGCTTCCGTGTGTTTCCAGAGCCATGTGAGGCAGCTCATGCCAGGCACAGGGTGGAGACTGTAAGGCAATTCAAAGAAGCTTTATAATATTTTACACACCACCCTTCTCCACACAAACCTCAGCGCCCAAGGAATTCCGTCAGATTTTTAGATTTTTTTTTAAACATTGCAGCCAGTTTCAAAGCGGCCCAAAGGAGGAAATTGCAACAAGACGTGATATATGTATTTAAAAAGAAAAAAGGCAAAAGGATAGCACTTTATATGGAGGCACAGATATATATTATTCAAGCAGAAAAAATGGCTTTAATTTTACATGAGTAAAAACGGATTGTTTGCAGAGATTTTTTTCCATAGGTAAAGCATGATCAAAGGAAGGATAACCCTGGAATCTGCACACATCAGAGCCCACACTAAATCCTGTCCAGAGGCCTGAATAAACTGCCCATTGGAGACCGCGGGCATGGCACAGATAATCCCACTTGGGCTCACTTGAAATTCTGTGCAGAATTAGTTCCAACTGACGGGCACGGAATGAAAAAGAAGCCGCTTGCGCCTCGGGCACAAATTCTTTGGTTTCCAGTCCTGCACCAACTTAACATTCCCGGCCTCTCCCGCAGTCACAACCCCCGCCGGCACCGGCGCGTCCCGGCGGGAGCCCCCGGCCGCCATTTCCAGATGTGCCAGCTGCGCATCCACCGGCCGCGCGGTGCCGGGGCCGTGCCCGGATCGTCCCTCCCCGCTGCCCATCCCCGCTGCCCATCCCCGCTGCCCATCCCCGCACACGTCCCGCGGGAGGCACGGCCGGGCCCGCAGCATCCCCGCACNAGGGAGGGGCGGAGAGGGAGAGAGCAGGGAGGGGCGGAGAGGGAGAGAGCAGGGAGGGGCGGAGAGGGAGAGAGCAGGGAGGGGCGGAGAGGGAGAGAGCAGCGAGGGGCGGAGAGGGAGAGAGCAGGGAGGGGCGGAGAGGGAGAGCAGCGAGGGCCGGGCCCGCCCGCAGGCGCCATTTCCCTCGCGCGCGGTGCCTGGGGCTGAGGCGGAGCTGAGGGGGGCGGGGTGTGGATCCTGGTGTTCCACCATTCACAGGCTCACAGAAACGTTCTGGTGGGAAGGGGCCTCTGGAGATCATCCAGTCCAACTCCCCTGCCAAGGCAGGGTGACCTGGAGCAGGACACAGGGTCCATCGAGGTGGATTTTTGATGCCTCCGGAGAGGAGGCCTCCATAACCTCCCTGGGCAGCTTGTGCCAGGGCTCTGCCACCCTCAGTGTGAAGGAGTTCTTCCTCACATTGAGGTGGAACTTCTCGTGTTTTAGTTAATGGCCACTGCTCCTTGTTGTGTTGCTGGACACCACTGAAAGGAGATGGCCGCTGTCCTCTTGGCACCCACCTTTGTGGTTATGTATTGGTGAGATCCCTTGGGTCTTCTCCAGACTCAACAGACCCGGCTTCCACAGTCTCTCAGAGGGGCTCATCATGTTTGTGGCCTCCACTGGACCCTCTCCAGGAGATGTCTCTTGTACTGAGGAGCCCAAATTTGAACTCCAGCTGTGCCTCACTAGGCTGAGTAGAGGTGCAGGATCGCATCCCTGAGTCTGTGCAACCCAGCCCCTGTTCAGTAAAGCCGGTGCTGAGGGTCTCCACCCCAGCCTGTTCCTATCAAAAGAGTGTTCGCAGCACTCCACACCTTAACAGTGACCTGGTTCCTCCAGACAGTGAAACAGTATCAGACACCCCATGTGGCTTCCTCCCAGGAAATAATTTGTATTTCCATAATATATGTTCAAAATTTAACAAATAGACACTTTTGCATAAAATATTTTCACCAGCCACCAATCAGCAAATACATTTTCTCTAACAATTCTGAACACTACAGACTGAATAACTAGGCAAGTTAAAGATTTCATATTTGTTCTAGAAAGCCTGAGTCTCATTAGAGGTCACAATCTAAAAAACATTTAAACAGACAACAACAACAACAAATACTTCAGATCTTGCTCATGAAACCTGGTATTTCTGCACTGCACTTTCCTATTTCAGTGTTCTGTCCACTAGAAGCTGTATTGCATTGATTTAAAAATATTACTATATTTCAAAATGTTTTAAATGCAAACAGTTATATGTAGTGAACGAATGCTATCATCATCTGATTTCAGAAGACGCTGAACTGCTCATATTAAAAAACCTACACCTTTGTCTTCAAGACTCCAGATTTTGCGTTTCAGCAACAAAGGAAACCACTTCCATATGCAGAGCATCCAGCCATGCTCACTTGGCAAACTGCCACTAAGAAGTAACATGTGAAAATCTTAGCAAGGTAAGATAAAATTTTCTTCCATAAACTAATTAATTAGAAGAAGTAAAAGCAGACACCACTCCCCTGGCTTAACTGCTTTCTTAGGCTGTTTTCATTAGTTGTCTTTTTGAAAATCCTTTCAATAAAATACTTCAGAAGAAAAACTAGACTGGAAATACGCCAGAAAGGAAAAAACAGAATGAAACAATGTGTCTTGACAGTAGCAAAGTGCAGAGTTCATTCTAGAGAACAGTATACAAAGGTTAACTGCTCAACTGCCGTTTGTTCTGCTCCAATCTATATTCAACTTTAAAATAATTAGACAGGCCAATTACTTTTTTTTTTTTTTGGTCAGAACCAGTTACCCAAATCTTTTAGTTCCAGTAATACACTTTGAAGTGATATAGACAACAAAATTTGGGTATGGAAGAACCTGACAAGAACAATATAAGCCTTAGTTTAGTTTAGGAACTCTGGTTTAAGTTTAGGGACTCTGAAGACATGGCCTATAATGCCAAGAGCTTCCAATGGCAGAGAGATGCCCCTTAGAGCAGAGGGCCAAGAACTGAAGGCATTAATGCACTTTGACTATCATTGTGCAGGTCTCCTCTCAAGGTACAGAAAGGCACATGGCATGTTACAAGGTGTACAATGTCTAAACATTGTTTAAACTAGGAAATTAAATAAGACATGGTAGCTAAAAATTATCTACTTGGGTAGGAAATCATAACAAAGAGATCCTAGCCGAGGAAACAAACAAACAAAAAAGAACTGCCAGACATGGTGGAGACAATCAGCAGCTGTTCTGAGGAGAAGCTTCCCCACAATATTCCTGTTAAAGTCCACTTTGGTTCAACAATAGAGTGCTTTCTTTTTTTCTCTTCTGTAAGAAAATAAGGGGGATGGTCTCGATCAGGCCAGTATTACTATAGCGAACAACTTTGTTTCTTCCATTAATATCTGGACGGTAGAAAGACTTTTAAGATAGACTTATCTTAGATAATGTCATTGGGAGATTACTGCCCACAACTCCCCCTCTGTTCCCTGAACCCTTGTGCTGCATCACTGAGTGCTTGTTATAGTGCTGTGTTGTTAAAACAGCAGCTCAAGCATACCCAGAATGAAATTCCACCTTGTATCAGTGGCTCCACTTTCATCTACTGAAGAGCCATGTTATTTCTGCAACTCTGACCAAGTGTGACAGACTGTAAAGCAATAGCTAAAGTCATGTTATACATTGCATACAACAGTCAACATTTCTTCCACATTCCTGGGGTTTGCCTCTAAACCCACACACATTGCGATTCAAACAAGGAGGCAAATGTATGGACAAACAGTCTTGCTTCAGAACATACAATCACATCTCGTTAGCTTCAGTATTAACTACCAGACTAGACAGCTTATTAAATACATACACAGGATAACTGGGTTTTTCCATCCCTTCCTCCACGTTGGAGCCTCAGGGCATTATGTGCAGCAGAAGCATGAAAGCTCAGCTATGACTGTCATTTGCTGAGATACTGCAAAAATGCATTGCTGACATAAGTACATGCAACCCTGTTTACCAGAGCAGGAGCTGCATGCACTCAGCACTGCTGGAACTCAGGCCAGCTGGCTACCATAGGCTTATGTGCCCAATTTCACCTTAAAAACTGTTCTCAAAATAAATTCCCAAATCCAAGTTTACTAAGAGCTCACCCTTACCAAACTCAAACAGTAGTGAGTGAAGAAAATGTGTGGAGGTGTGGGGGGAATAGTGGCAGGATTGTGTTTTTTGATCTAAAATGAAGTTACAGATAAAGCTACATCACAGGCCCAGGCACTATACAGGATGAATCTACATTACTTTCACATACTTCTTTTATCTTGGCAGTTTCCCTCAGACAACCATTCTTAATCTGCAGAATACTCATTTATTTTCAAACCCCTATTAGAAGTACTGCATATGTTTCTAATCAAATCTTTGGGGTCCCCGTAAGGACTTCTGTTGTGGCTGCATTTTCCTATTAAACTCTTGGAAAGCAGAGATCTCTCTTAATAATGGGTGCCCTGTGACTTCCGTCCTGAGGATTGTATCGGGAGCAGGGCCTGCTGTAAACCACAACAGACTCCATGCAGATCCAAATTTTGCAGGCTTTGACTGCACCCTTGTACCTTAATTCTTGTGGTGAGTTTAAGGAAGCAGAAGCTTCCTTTACAGGAGTTTTGTTACGTGGGAGAACTGTGTCCCCAGAGAACAGAAGTTCATTTATTTGATGCATTAAAAGTAAAGCAGAGAAGGCACTGGTCATCATCCATGAATCTCAGAGAGAGCTGGATAACCTGCTAAGCCTCTCCCGTTCCTCTTCTGAAGCACAAGGAACAGGATGGACAAGTCATACACTCTCTAAATAAAGACCACAGAGAATTTTGCATACAGGAGACCTTTGCTCTGTAGATGCTTTAAAAGCTCCTTGACTTATTTATGAGGAGAAAAGAAACACAACTTGTGCATTTACATCACATACCTGGATGCCTAAGGGTGAGAGCTTTCATTTCAGCCAGCATATAAAGTTTATCCTTTTGTGGTTCTATTTCCCAAGGTTGATTTTGTAAAATGAAGCTTCTTGAATTTTAAAGAATTGATTATGGTAGAAATATTTTAAAGGGCTATTTAAAATGAAACACAAAATGCAAACAAAGTATGAGCAGACTTGTTCTTTGTAGCAGATTTAAGCTGTAATGTGGGACCATCAAGCAAAGACAAACATTAGGTATTGCTGTGAATCAGCCAACTCCATTATGCTGCTTCATTACTGGAGGTTAAAAAACCCCATAGCAGAACCTGAAGAATTAGAAGAGGGAAATCATGCCTACCCAGTCATTTGTTGAACACACCCTGAAATATTCTGAATTCTTATAGGCAATCCACCTTTGAGCTTTGAGAATACCTGTAGATGCAACAGTACAGAAATAAAACTGTAATTTAAATTCTTCTGTGCCTTAGGAAATACCTTCACAGGCTATACTTGTCTCTGTGCAATATTCCCTTTCATATTTACTTACATTCTTTTGCTATTCCTTCCCTTGTTCTCTTCTCAGGAATCTTCTATTCACTGGTTCTTTCCCTTTTGTTTTATTGCAAGTGCTTTTTCAAAAATGCAGCAACTGAGAAAAATATCTTTTCGCTGCCCTCTTACCTCAATGCTTTTTGAGCCTAATTAGGAGTGTCACATGAAGAAGGATTTTAAGAGGAAGTGAAAAATTGTTGCATAACTCACAAGATGAGCTTTCCAGTTAATACAGACCTGTATTTCAGTTACAGGTCTATCACTGCGGTTTAACTCCTAAATTAGTAGGTCAGTTCCAAAGTGAATCCCTCAATCAACTTGCGGTTGTATGAAGGTAGGAGAAAAAAAAAATCTACTACTGGGCACTGAAAATGTCTTTTGAAGTTGTTTAACAAATAATTTCCTGTATTTTGATTAGAAGACTAAACTGAAGAGAAATTAAAGACTATCCACTGATTTGAAGGCATCCTGTGCACAAGTGAAGAAAAGCTGTATGAATGATGGGTTTCTTATTCTGTCTACTCATGTTAACCCACCCCTGGATCTTGTATTTTGAGAAGGAAATATAGTGGAATCCTTATCAAACATGAGTCCACCACCTTCAATTAACATGTCCTTTGAACATGAGCTACAACTTGTTATATTTCATTCTGCAAGCCTGCAAAAAAAAATCTGAATTTTAGGGGATGAGCTTTACGAAGCCTAAAGCTTTCACCCCGATTCTATCCAGTGCATATCACCATCACAGCAGGGACTGACTTCATGCTGTCATACTTTCAGAAAACACACATGTAGAGCACACAGAATGAGGAGAGAAAAGGCCAAAAAGATTTTGGCCTGCATAAACTTTTTGTATAGTGCCTGCTGGAGCTACACAAAGTCAGATGTACGTATTAACTTATTTCCAAACCACAGGGGAGCACTTCACATGAATACGAGTAAAGAGAAATACCTGGATCCAGCGAAGACAAAAAGAATGAAGCAACAAGAATGAAAAAAAAAAAAATCTTGATAATGACCAAACAGGCAACACATCTAACACAGAATTTAAATCTTGACTCTAAGGTGTTTCCACTTTTTCTTACAGTAAATCCCATGGCTTCTGTACTTGCCATCTTCTACCAGAGGAATCTGCTTTTGGATATAGTCCTATGGGTAGTTAGAATGGGAATAAACACCTATATAAGATTAAGGGATTTTGGCATAAGGTTTAATTTGAAGATGACTTCAGCAGAATTTCTGCTATGGTTTTCCTCTTCATCAGCTTCCCTATTTGACTTTGTGAAGTTTGGATCAATCAGTTGCATCACATTATTCAGATACAGTGGGAGGACAACTGCAATTTCCAACGGCTCGGATCAAAGACCAACACTGGTTATGCCATGCCCTATCTAGGGATTAGAAAGGATACCATAAACAAGTGATATG
>WEKX01026826.1:51551-118710 GCA_013390025.1 Pitta sordida | reverse complement strand
GAGTGGATTTGCAGCTGCATTTCTTACTGTGAAAGGAAATGTGTCTGTTTATCAGATTCCAAACACAAGCTTGCTGACAGCAATACAGAGAACAGCCACAGGCTGTGACAGACGCTGTTCCCAACTGTCCTTCAAGCAGGCAGGTTGCACTTTCTTAGTGGGCAAATACAATTTGGTTCTACCTCAGTATGGAGTAAGGAATTTTTCTTCTGTGGAAAATACTAACCCTAAATAAAAACTGAACTTAACCTTCTAGTAGGCTAATAGAGCTCTAGAAATAAAAGGGAACATCACAAGACTTTAGGAGGTGCTGAAAACATTTGTTTTGAAGTTTTATTACAAAAATATATTTGCAAACATACAAAATTTTGGATGAAAAAATGCTCATTCTTAAACATTTATGCAATAACTTAATAACTGCAAACATACATAGGTGCTATAAAACCCATACAAAAAACGTTAATGATGCAGTATCTACATTTATTGACTTACAATTATTCCTGTTTCCAGAAAGCTTTCCTGAAGCCCCTCTTCCCCATGGTTGTCTTTTGAAATAACATGCAAATGGCTACAACTGGTGCATCCACAGATGTGATAAAACTCAGAAATTACTAAAAGCACACAATGTACATAAAAAACCTAATTAACCATATGCCCATACACCGAATAGATAAAAATAAATACACCACCAAATCCGATACTGCAATTTTTCCAACTTGACATGAAAGGAAGATATTGCATCTTAACATTTTTGTAACATTGCCAGACAAAACTGAGGTGATACATATTGCACACATTCCTCCTGTTAAGCTATGCTGTACAAAGCAACCCAAATACCTGGCAAAAAGGTAGCTGATTTGTTTAGAATTTTTTAAAAACCAAGAAGTCCCAAACAGAAGTTTGCTTTCCAAAATATTTCAGAAATTGTATCAGTGACTACACATGGCATAGTGTGTTTCGGAAATCAAACAAAATGAAGCAATTAGAAATGCAAGCAAAAATGAGATACATAAGCAGTGTTTAAATATAGTATTTATACAGATAATTAAACAGTTTATATGAAATCTAGATGAATCCATTTTTTTTAACTTTATCACCCATTCTGCAAATCTTGTTTAATCTGGAAAGATATACTGCTTCTAAAGTTAATATTAATACGTAGCTGTTAGGCACCTTTCATATAAACTGCATTGTTAAATAACAGCAGATAAAGTCTAACTACAAAACTCAATTTTGACTTGCCTGAATAATTCAGCAGCTGTAGGTTTTAGAACTGTCTTTGATTAGATTTGAGTTTGGATTTTTATTTTTTCCCCAGTGACTTCACACAAGCCACGAAACACATGCTTAGATGAGAATTAGTTTGGGGAGCATAGGAAGAACTAATAATCTTTTAATTCTTATAACTAATAGGTAAAATACCATTAAGACAGTAGTTAAAAAAACCAACCACAAAACCAAAACAAACACCTGAAAATGGTCACAGTTATTTCCTGGATGACCATGGTCACTTGGTACACCCTGGTTATCCCTACATGTGGAAAACGTGAACCAAGCACTTGAATGAGCTGGTCATTTTAAACTTACAAAAGTTAAAATAATTAGGGAAAAAACCTTTTTACCTACGCAGTCCACATTTAAAAGCTATCCAAATTTTACTATAATTGAGCTTGTATTCTACAATGAACTTCTCATTAAAAGAGTTTATCTGTCAAAGCCATTACCCTGGCACTTGTCAAACCTCTGCAGTGCTGAGTGACAGTCCCTGGCTGCTGCCACACACAGAGGTTGGAGCAAACACTTACATGTGTCAAGATGAACAGTTTGCTGTTGTAATTATGATTTCAACTCTGGTTCTCTGCCAATTCATTCTGAAAGTTGGGGCAGGGAAGTAAACCAACAATCTACTGCTACCAGGACACTACAAACCCAAAGTTTGGTAGTGCTTGTTTCCAGCTGTCCAGGAACCCTTGCAAGTTAAGGATAATCAAAGTAGTATTACTTTTGTCAACTGTAGATGGCTGAAGAACTCAAAATACAACTCCTTCCTGTCATTTCTACAGATCTTTGGCTAGGACTGTATTTAGCAAACTGTATCAATGTATCAGCTTCCAACGTTTCTATTCCTACAAACCTTCACCAAATCCTTCTTTGAAGAAACTCGAAGCTGTCCATGAGAAGTGAAGTTATGGATTTTATCTTTGCTAAATGCAGATAAAAGCAACTCTCTATTTGGTTCAGAGTGTCCATTTTTGTTCAGAGGAACTGCTCATTGGTTTGTCTCCTTGTGAAACCTTTCTAAAAAGATCCAACAAAGAATTTGTTTAGACCTTAGATCTGAGTCTCACTGTTTATGTGCATACACAGTATTATAACTCTAGAATTTATGGAGGAAGCTCCTATCTTCCATAACAAGGCTGAGTTTATATTGCTGAATTCAAATGCTACTATTAAATCTAATGTATTTCTTGATGAATGTGCATGACATTAGTATCTTTCCCTGAATCTTGCACTTTTTTCTAACAATATATTATACATTTTAACTGAAAACACTGAACTCAAAGGCTGAGAAAATCTTTCCAGAAGGCAGGTAGTGCTAAACAAAATATATTTTCCACTAAAAAGCTATGAAAAAACTAAAATAGATCAAATGCATAAAAATGTAAATATTTGTTGTATCTAAAACATCCCAATTTGTGAACAAATCACAATTAAAGCTCAATTACTAGTTTCCAATGAAATGGCCATGCACCTTGACTACGTCAACATTAACTAACCCTTAGGATATACATATCATACATATATGTTGTAAGGAGCCAAACTATTTTTCTTCATATTTCAATAGTGCTTGAGGGAAAAGAACAAAGCAGTGCATCATAACTCACTACAGATTATCTTTTTACTCAATAACCCAACACTCTTTTACTGAAAAATCATCCTTTAAAACTACTATTGCTGAAGAAGGTTGGGACCTGAAGTCGGATTAATTACCTTCACATGCCTTTAAGAAATAAATACAAGCCATGTGTAAACCAACACAGCAGCATAAGAAACTACAATTAGAAATTTTCTGATTTCAAATGGCAAAGTACTTACTTAAATTCTTAGTTAATGACAGTGACTTAGTAAATCACGTATACGAAACAGTAACATTTTAATTAGATAAAATTCATACTATGAAGTGTGCACTAATAATTTGGGGAGAGGTCAACAGAAGCAAAGCATGCATTTGTTTCCATCTGCATAGTCTTCAACACTGCAGTTCCAACACAACTAAGGAATGAAAGCCAACTGACGTGGATCCACCCTAAAGCCAAAAGGGAAGAAAGTATTTAAATTTTATCAAACACTGCTGAAGAGGAAGAAGGTCTTCCAGTGGTGGTCTCCTAACTATAAATTTAAAATAAGAAAACTTCAACATGCAATAGAACTACTTAAAAAAAGATACAATCACTGAGGATTTTGCATATTTCAAATCTTGCCTTTTCAGAGAAAATGGCCTTACTCACTTGGATACCTGTTTAATGTCAGTACTGCAGAAGCAAATCAGATTAATGAAACAGTGAAAGATGAATTTACGTGCAATAGCTGGAGACTATCAATCTATCGAGCAAATCACATTTTTAGACTTTTTGTTAAAGATTTAGCTTTAAAAAGGCTTGGCTTCCAGATCTGCTCCTTCCCACAGCTGCCAGTTTAATCACAAGGCATTTTGCTCTCCTCAACTGGAACTAGGTTCCCACAACTGAGTTCTGTTCTGGTGTGCTGTAGTGTACTGTACTGTGCATGGATTTGCTGGTCGAAAGAGTGTTGAGTCTGTAATCCTTGAACAGTTAGGAATGAGAGCCAGAGCAAACATTTGCACATTCACTTGATGCTAATGAGAGCTCAAATGCAACTTAAGTCCCTTCCCCAATTAAAAAAAAAAGGTTTGCTGGTGATGATCACAGTGAAAACCTAGATCACTTCTGAGAACATTACTTTCATAAGTATTTAAGGAATAGTCTTTCCTAACAGGTTCAAATTCAAGACATTGAAAACTAAATATTCTTTTACAAAAATATTAGTTTTATAGATGAGGCATAATTGTTTCTAAAATGGAAATATTTTAAGTAGATTCGGCTTCAATTATAGCTTAATGTTGTCTGTACTCTTGGTTAGGACTTGCAAGTAGACTTCATGGATAGTGCTGAGAAAACGGGAATCATTCTGCAGGAAAAAAACCCAACACATGAGAAACATTAGTAAAAAGATGCAGGAAAGTTTAATTTAATGCCTAAGTTGTGCATAAGGATTCCTTACAGTGCCAGCTGTAAGTTACGAGAAGGGAACTCACTGGTACCTGCACAAAAGGCAACGCTTTCTGAACCATGAAGTTGGTAGGACAGGTAAAGGGATTACTGAGCACACATCACTCAGACAAACAGGGAATCACTGTGTCAGCCTTGGCCACATTTTGCATCCCTCCGGAGTTCAAACCTCATTCCAAGACACAAAGAATTCCATCCTGAGTGCAGGTTCCCAAACGAAGTCTGCCTGAGTGCCACACAGAAGTAACTTTATTTCTGATCCGGCCTGAACAGGATTGCAGCATCTTCTACAAGAATTCTCATGTCAAAGCATGACTGGGAAGTGAATTAATTTAATCTAGAGACAATATTTAGACACATTTCCTGAGTGTAATTCCTTCAAATGTGAAGTTTACAAAACTGGTATCTAACCAGCTGTCCAGGCTTGAGGGTGTAAAATGCTCCTTACAAGATGTGAACAGTAAATTTGGTATCCTTCTTGGAGTGCTGTGAGTACTCCCATGCTGCAGGATGTACCTATTTTGGTCCCCATTCAGCCTTCTCTATAAAGACTGGAGACAAATACTCCTGTCAGCTCTCTAAAGTCACCACTCAGACTAGTGGCACTTGGGCTCTGTTGCAAGACTAGTTTAATTCTTTAATAAGAAAAATCATATACACCAATACAGGAAAAGATTATGTTAAATGGAACAACAGATAAATTAGGCAACCTAATGCTGGGATCTAGTAGTGGCCCTTTTGGGTCCTAAAAACTCAACCACTGGGAAGATACTATTTGTTATTTTTGGTCTTGCATTCTGGGGGTAAGTTTTACTAACATCAGCATAGAGTGGGCAAGAGAATTGTCTTAAGAATGAACTGTTTGTTATTCATGGCATCTTCGCCATGACATTAGAGGTCAAAATCATCTCAATGCAGAGCTGCTTCCTATACCAAAGACTTAATTCAACTGAAATTTTTAGCCCCTAGACAAAGCAGAACTTTGGAATTTTCATTTCAAAGAAACATATCTCACGTAAAGGTGAGGAAAGGTTCTAGGGAACTGAAAACAGGAAAGCTTTCGGTGGATAAGCAGAAAACTTACAAGACACAAAAATCAACTCCCCTTTGCCCCAAACCAGCTTCTCCTAGTGCAACTCAGACATCACTTGTCATGGATGCGGACACATCCCAACTACTCTAAGTGCTCCACATCTCAACCAAAAGGAGCAAACTGTGCCATACTACTATGTGTACAGTGTGGAATAATCTACTCCTTACAAGAGAAAATAACTTATTTTGTAATGTTTCTGGGCAAAAAGAGTTATGGGGGCACAGAATTTCTCATTGCTGGTTTCCGTACTTGGAACCCCCTCCCTCAGAAACTGAGCTCTGTATAGACAGTACCTTTATTAGATGTATCAGTGCTTCTTGAAGCTGAGACCTACTGAGAACAGTAGGAGGTGTAGTCTGAAGTTCTGTTGTTCCAAGTGTTAAAGGCGAAGAACTGGCTTTATTCTCCACCTCAGTAGCTTTTGTAGCCGATTGCTGAAACACACTGGGAGACAAGAGGACTGAAGGTGTTACTGTTGTTGTGGCTGTAACAAACTGTGGAGGTGCAACCTGTAAAAGAACAGAAAATTTATAAGCACTTTGTTCAGTAAGAATGAATGATGTTGTAAATGCTGGAGAGATGTGTGTAAAGAAAATTAAATAAATTGTAGCCACAATTATTCAGTCAGCTATTACTTAATAGCTGCTCTTAATGAAGAAATACCTATCTATGAAGACTAATATCAATTGTAATTCTAATAGCAATTTTCAAATTTTCCAAGCTGAAGAAAGTAGCAGTTTTGAACATTCTTGCATGTAGACTCCTACCGTTAGTTTTATTTTTAAACACAAAATGCAAAATTATAAAACTATTTGTATTTCCACAAAGTGAATACAAGTAAACGTCCAATTTGAGCAACTCCAACATCCCCTTATAACTGCAATCAACTTCAGGATGATAATCCATTTCTTGTTTGGGCTTCCAGAAGGACCAACAGGGTAAAGAAAAATAAGAAAATAAACAAGCCAATCTCAGTTAGAAGCAAAGCAACACCAAATGTGATACATGAAGACGTCTGAAATATCAGCAGAAAGAACTGCCCTTGGATAACCAGAGAGCTTCAGAAGAAAAAATCCTCCCAAGCCATATAAAGTTAATGTGTGTGTAACAACATCAACAGCAGCAGAAGTAGCAAATTGATTTTGTTGTAGTCAAACCTGTGAAGACTTACAGCAAGGGATTTCAGCTGAAGACAGTGTTTGTAAACTGACAAATAACAGTTTACTATATAACATGCACACATTTATTAAATATCCCAAATCCATATAAAATGTTTTCAGTCAGGTTATTATTTACTACCTGGATCATGAACAGACTATGGAGCTTATATATAAGATAATTTATATAAGATAACAACTAGCAGAGGTACTTATTCACTTACTTGACTTGCTTTAGACAAAGTCTTTGGCTGTGGAAATACTTCTGATTCCTTGTTTTGTTGCACAGTCTAAATTAAGAAAAAAAAAAAGGGAAAATTCTCTAGTTCACGTTCATAGCTCAATTTCCAGTAATGGTCCTAAGTTTTTAAGCAAGCAAAAATTGCAAATTTCAACAGATTTCAGATATAATTCCATCCGTTTCGTAAAACTGATACAATCAATGGGAAATTTGAAAAAGAAGAATGAATTAATGTTTTGTGCTTTCAGTATTATAGCAAATCTACAAAGCCATACCTCAATGTAGCCCACAGGCATCCCCAGGAGAAGGGGATCAAAGTTCAAGGGGTACAAAACACCCAAAGCACAATAACCAGACAAAGGAAATTGTTAACTTCATACCTTCAAATAAGGTAGAAGCTACGCTTCCACAGCACTTGTAACACTTATCAGCCTGTACCTTCTGTCCCTTCTCACATCACCAGCTCTGGGCAGTACTTTAATGACACAAGTACACATGAATTCTTCAAGACTTACCCACCAACAGCACTAGTTTGAAAAACCTCCTCCTCTACAGACAGGTCTGTCAACAATAGCAGACAGCCAGCAATGATATAAAACTAATGGAACTGGATTTGTAACTTAGCAATTAAACCAGTATCTCACAGTGGAAGTCCATTATTTTTAAAAGACTAATATATAACAGCGCATTTTCCAAAGGAAGAATATATGTAGTCTAAAACCAGTTTAAAACTGCACAGGTATCAAAAGCCCACAGAGTACCTGAAGGGGAGGGATTATCTTGCTGTTCAAGGCCGATGGCTTAGTGTGAGATTCTTTGAAGCTTTCTGGTGTTGCAAGTTGGCCGATGGAGGCAGAGATGTTTGGTGCCAAGGGCGTCTTAGCGAGAGATTGCTGTTGCATTTGGTCATGCTGTGGGGTCAACCTGAGTTTCTGAAGAAGATCAACACTTGTATGAGATGGATTTGAAACAGTGCCTGTGTTGGTTGTTGTCAAGGGTGCTATAAACTGGCCTTGCCCAGCCATCAGATTTTGTGGAGCGTGGCTCCCTTCAGACGGCGGCTGATTCACCAGTGGGGATATTGGCTTGGCAGTTTGCTGCATAACTTGCATTATACTGTTGCTTTGTTTCAGGCCAGGCAGCATCTGAGCAGGGGCAGCTTCCATTGTCGAGGCTGAATTAAGAACAGGGCTTAAACGAACTGAATAGCTTGAAACATTTTTTATATCAGGCTGGGAAACTGAAGCTGGAGGTATTAGTATAGGTGTTAAACAGTCCTGCTGATTGGCACTGGTTTTAATGCTTGGACTTTCGGATTTCCCTAGTGATTGTTGCATTACTGTTGACTGGTCAAAGGAAAAAGGCAAAAGTAAACTGTGCTGGTCTCTAGCAGATGCATCTGTCTGCAGCTTCTCTGTTCTCTCTGGATTGGGATATGGAGCTAAGGGCTGTTCCTTCTGTACAGAGGTTCCAAATAGTTCCTCCAAAGTCAGATGCTTCTGCCTTGATGGAAATGGCTAAAAAGGAGGGGAAAAAAGTTTTCAGCTTAGAAATGTACACAGCACAGTGCAGCTCAGATGGTGTACTACAAATTCAAGAAAACTATGAGAGACAACTAAGTCAAATGCATGTAGAACCAAGTGTGCCCCATTTAGAGGAATTCTGAAATCATTTAATTTACAAGGAACATCCATGTATGTATGTAAGCTACGCATGCTTTTTCTTTACAGCCTTCTTGGGAGTTCCATAAATCAGGAAGAGGGAAAGCTACAGATTCTGCCATGATCATGGCACCTGCCATCATCCACAACTACACAAGGTACTTCAGGGAGGTGTGAGGAAAAACATGTAGGTTGAACAAAATCCTCACAGGATTTATGGAGTTGGAAATAATTAAATGGCCTAAAAAATGGGAAAGGAACACAGAAGCTACACAACTGAACTAGCCATAAATGCCTAGACAGTTTTCCTTGCCCTTTTCATTAACAATGCAATAGATGTCACAATAGGTAAAAAAAATCTCTATAAACCTAAACACATATCTATATTTATTTTCTTGAGAAGTGTGTGTATATATATATATGCAGTTACATCTACCAGTCCTCTCTCCCCTAAAATATACATCTAGCTACACCACTGATACTCTTAGAAAAATACCATTTTAAGGATATCATCTTCCTAATATTTTGTTGAAAATATTTTAAAGTGTGCTTTAAAAATGTGCTTTAATAAAGAGAAAAGAAACAGCTACCAATACAAACTGTAATCTAATAATTTTCCTTTTTTATTTGAGGTTGCACAGGACTAGAAGTTACGTAAATCAGCTGGACTGAAATACAACATTCTGTTCAGAAGACTGAATGGCCTGCAGCACAATTCCAGTGTATTCTGATGGTATGTCTAAACAAAGACACTACTTCACAATGACAGCTACTGTATCATGACATTGTTCTGCTGGCTTGAACTTTCCCAGCACAGGTAACAGCCATGAAGGCACAGCAGCACAGGTACCTACCAAAAAATCTGGAGCTTGAAATCACACTGACACTGCCTGTCATACTTATCCCTACTGCCACTGTTACTACACGCATTTTTTTCCAGCTTCAAGTCAGGCACACATCATTTTGCAGCTGAGATATTCTATGGTTTATAAACCTTGTTAATTATGATAGAACTTCCTAGTTGTTTTTACTTTTCTCCACTGATCTTACTGTTCTGGAGACCTGTACTTCAACTGTAAAGATTCCATTAAGAGTAATCACTGTTCCAGATCACTTCAAACTCAGCTTTTCACTTCAGTATGACTAATTGTCTAGCTTTCCTTTAGTAAAACAACAGTCAAGTAATGAACTGAAATTTCTACCATGCTCTGACCCAAGTCAGACCAGTCCCTTACATGGATAGTGTCAAACATGAAGTTTCCAGCATGAATTACAAAACATCTTTGGCCTTGCCCATCTCTGGCTCAAGTACACTTTAAGCACATCATGAACACAGTATGTTATGAAGACATCTCAGCAGGGGCTGCAAAAAGGCAACATGAGCACTTTATTGCATAGGAACAGAGTGCAGCTGCTGCTGCTCAGAGGGTTTCTCCAGGAATCATTTCAAGTAAGTTAAACTTTACAGTATAAGCTTTGACTGCCAATTCATGGGTAAGTATCAGTGTTCAGTTCAGTTTTGCTTATTGCTGGCACAAAAGCATTTCACGATACATACAATTGATTTTAATTTTCAATTGTCAAGATACAACACTTGACTTCATAATAACATAGAAAAGACATTTATTTTTATTGCCAAATGTGTGGTATCTTTAGCATGAGATGAAGTTAGTCAATCAACATGCAAGTGTGACATTTTGGAGGGAGTTTAGGAATCTCACTGTACTCATCATATACACGCTATTTTTTAGGCATGTTTCAATTAGATGAAAAATGTATTTTTNGTGTGACATTTTGGAGGGAGTTTAGGAACACTATTTTTTAGGCATCTGTTTCAATTAGATGAAAAATGTACTTTAATAGTTGAAATGGAATGTTTTTCCAGTAGTCTTCCAGTTGTCCATGTTACTAAAAATATGGCTCAGAACCCACACATTTGTGATATATCTGAATGCAGTTAACTCGTTTTACAGAACTATCACTCATGTTACCCAATTAATTTTTTCCACTATCTCAGCAGCTATTTTTTAAAATAGCTCAACAGAATTAAAAATATGACACCTTATGTGTTTTATAAATCAACTTTCCTTTTAATTACTTCAAAGCAATTTGTTAGAATCTTATCTTTCAAAAAAATCCACTTTAGTACAGTGGTGAATGTCCCCACCTCTCACGCGGGAGACCCGTGTTCGATTCCTGACAGGGAGGCAGTGGTGCCGTTTAAGAGCTGGGCTCGATGATCCTTGTGGGTCCCTTCCAACTCAGGATATTCTGTGATTCTGTGTGTGATTTTTCCTTTACTAGTTAATTTGATTCCTGTTCTGCAATTCCATGTGCTGTCAGGTCAAGCACTCCAACTAATTTCGTACAGTCTCCATGGAATGACCCAAAAGAAAATACGTAACTGCTTTGACAGCAAAGCTTCAGGCAACCCTGGTGCCAAGTCTCCAGACCCAGCAAGCAGAGACTCCTGCTGTCCCTACCCCAGCCCTGACTGGGCTAGAAACAACTACTACTCCAAACTAAGTCTTTTGTCTACAAGGACCAAGTAAAAGGTTGCCCACGTTTTCGTAGAGCATTTCATTTCTCCAACACAGTTCATTGCACGAGAGACACCCCAGTGAACTCTGGCAGGGCGAGGAGCACCAGCACTGCCCCTCCCGTGCCCACTGGGTGGCACTGCAAGCAGGCCCAAGGCGTTACAGGGAATTCAGCTGGTGCAGCATTTACTTGGGTTTTCCCCTAAATTTATCTCTAAAAAGTCTTGTATGAAGCTACAGGTTCCTCGTGCAGGGCTGTGGCTTTGAAGGCAGCACAGACAAACCTTAAGGAAATATCTGAGACACGAGAAATCAGGGCTTGAGCTCGTTACCTACACGTGTGCTGCAATGTTACATACACCTGACTGACACATGGCACACGCCATTTCTTCTTGCTTATTGTCTGAGTCATCCTGCACATTTCCACGGACTAACTTCTTCCAGAATCCAAGCTGGCCCATTTAAACATAGCATTTTGAAAAGATAAATATCCAAGTCAAGAGAGACAATTTAGGATCCTAGAAGTCTTCAAACTCATTGCTTTATTTAACGTGGTAATACATTCAGCAGACAACACTGCAGGCATTTGAAGACAAAACCCCAATTTTAATAGAAAAAAAAACTAAATGAAAAAAAGAGCCCTTCATTTAAGGTTGGATGAAACATACCTGCTCTTGCACTTGTAATGAAGGCTTTTGTTCCGAAGGCTCAGTGCTTTCTGGCTTTAAAGGATTTGAATTTTGTTGCATTCCAGAACTTGATATAATACTTAAGTCACTAATCTGATTCTGAGGGGGGAAAAAAATTAAAAAATTAAACAAATACATAAGTTTAAATGTACACATACCAACTATACAATCCTGTTTACACAGCACGTGAGACTGAAACATAGATGATGTACCAAGAACTAATTATTGTAAGACACTGAAACTCATGAATTTTAGGAAATAAAAACCATGTACCAGATCCTGGATATCTTGGTATAAGTCACAAAGCTTTCACTCTTTATTATATTATTATACGTATTTTTTTCCTAATTGAAAGCAATAGATACAAAATCAAGACTACATATTGTGATTTAGGGACAGAGGCAAGGAGCAAGTATCTCTCATCTTTCTGACTTTTAGCCACTAACTTGAAGGTCAAAACAACTTGTGCCTGAAACGCCAGAGGCCTTCTAGTTACAAAATCAGGAAAGGCAGACTTCTTTTCACTAGAGGATGAACTTCAGTATGTTCCCATGCTCATACTGAAACACACACAAAACTCACTATAAAAAGCATCCATTCACTTCATTAAAAAAATATCTCAGAGTTCATTCATTTTCACATATAGGCTTCATGTAGTGTGTACTTGAGGGATTAAGCTGATTTGGAATCCTAGATTAAATCACTCAGACCTTCATAAATCTCTTTTTCACTCCCTCTGCCCCCTTCTCATGCTGACACTCTGCCAATCTCATGTGGGCTGCACACAAGGATTACTGTATGATCCATCTGGATTGTACCAGGCAGATAAGTACTTTCTGCTCCTAAATACACATTCATGTATAATTATCAAGTGCCATGAAATGATTAAAAAAATAGATTAAGATGGGAAAGGTCTCTCAAGAATCCATCTCCCAAACAAGTTGGTGATCTCACCATGTTGACACTGGCACACCTTGGCTACAAGGAGTTCCAAAATTAACGTGCCAGAGGTTTGTTGTTAAAGCTGAGATGGTCAACAAAACCTCCTCCAAAGAAGTTTGCTTGAAACCAGACCAACATTGTTCAACTCTGCTTATCTGACAACTGCTACCCAAGTACAGTCAGAGGGCTGTGATGGGATCATGTCCAACAGATCCAGTTTACAGTTCACATGCACACCAAAAGGAAATGAAGAAACTATTCCAGTTTCACCAGTGTTCTAGAAGTATCAAGAACCAAACACATACACATAGACAACAATAAGAAGAAATCAAGATGAAGACAACCCCTACTGTAGCCCATGCGGCGCCTGTTTTCCTGTTGTATCAACTGATGACTGACATCAACTGTAACTAAAAAATCTGCATAGTAGAGTCTGTTCAACAGAACCTTACTTATCTGCAGAACTTCACCCATGAGTCTTATGGACTTTGTTTCTAGTGAAACCTCCTCAGTAGTCTCACATGAAAAAGATCTGAAAATGGAAAGAGGACCTGGAACATCCCAAGTATTGGAAATGTGGATTATTCAACACTCCAAGGACAGAGGCAGAAAGGCTTCACCACACTCTAAGAGGGCACTACCAAAACAGTTCTGTCTTGTGGTGTATTTTTCCTTTTATTTCTTCAAATCTGTCTAAATTGATACAACATTGAAAGATGAATCATTCAGGTTTTAATGTTTCCTTCCTTTGATTTCACAAGAACTGCTACTTCCACAATGCTGGCCTGTGTACAAAGACTCATTCTCCCAAAAGAGCACTGATACACACACAATCAGAAGTGTCTACTTTTTTTTTTTAATCTGTATTTTAAAACACTGAAGAAACACAACAGATTTTCAGAAATTAGTATCTAGCCTGGGCCAAAGATAATTTATTGTTTGGCATAGTCACCTGATCTCAAGCCATGTCAGAAAGTGACAAGTTAAATTGGCTCACACAAGGCATAATCCATATATTTATTCTTTTCTCCTGATCCCACGTTTTACTGCAAGCATCTAGAATTCTACAAATCCCAAGTACTTAAAGGAACTCTGCTGCACAAGCAACTTTTGGAAGCAATCAGGCCCTGTACTAATGTGCTCCCTCTTCTGTCACCAGCACAGCCACAGAGACCACACCACAGCTCTGCAATGTAACACACATTGCTTTACTATTCCATATTCCTGCATTATTGTGCTTGGGAAGAGGCGTGTTAAGAATCTCTTGTTTCCTTTTTTTTTGGATCTCCCACACATTACCTTCATATTCATCCTGCATGTATGAATTTGGTCTTCACAACTATATAAAGTAATTCTTCCCTAAGAGAACTAACATTCTTCATTATGTAACCTTGTGAATTAGCACTGGCAAAATATAACAGTTTTCCTTCCAAAATGAATTAATTTATTAAAAGGACAAACACAGTAGATAGAAGTAGAAAACTGGGGAACAGAAAGACAGGAGGAAAATATTGTTACATTTAGACTACAGCTATTAAAAAGCACGCTTCACAGAGTCTACAAACGTACTGAATTACTCAATCTCTAATACCACAAGACATCTTTGGAGGCTAAGAAGAGACAGATACTATTGAGCACAATTTTTATTTGCTATTCCCAGAGACAAAATTTTCAGATGGAAGGAAAAATCACTGCAAAATGCGTTTATCAAGCAACACTTCAAGCTGGATCACATGATCAGTATTCAATTCATCCTGCCTGAAAACAGAGACTGTTCCCTAGTACAGTGCACTTGAAGGAGGGAACAAGACATTAGCCTGAAAACAAGGCTGCTGGAGCAATGGCAGACACTGCCTGTGCTTTAAACAAAGCACAGCTGATGTGCTAAAAATCAGTGTCAAGAAAAGAGACATTTACTTACTCGTTCATATTCATCCTTGGCTTTACTAAGCATTTCCAAGATGTCAATGGGCCTGTTTTCATTGCAGCCATTGGTTCTGCTGGGACTTTTTCTGTCCTGGGAAACTTGCTGTGATCTCTGAGTTTCTTGTTCAACCACTCTGTAACAGGAAAGGACAAAAAGCATTTTAAAATTTTATCTAGAGTTATCATCTTGCAAAAAGAAGTAAAGAACAATGTACTCCCAGCATATTAACACATTTTTTCTGCCTGAATAAAAACCTAACACACAGCTGACCAAAGCTGCAAGTTGTCATTTGCTACAAGGTTTATATAAGTCAAATTGTAAAATGGTCTGTATGAGTTCTCCAATTCAGAGAGCACTGTTCTGTCTCTCACAAAGTTTGCCCGCAGCGAACATTATTTCTGTAAAACTCTCCTACTTAAACCAGGTATCTCTGGAGTCAGTCTGCAGGAAGACCCAGAGCAAGTTACCCCTCACACCCCCATCTAAGGCTCCAGAAAGGACAGCAATCCATTTTCTTCTCGAGCTGCTCTGTAGTCATTCCAAATACCTGCAGGCCCGAAACCCAGTGTTTCCTCCACCCTCTTGTACCTACGGGTCACTCACCACTTCTCCCCCCCACCTGCCTCAAGTATCCAAACCCTTCAATATAAAAGGTGGTTAAGATACGAAAGATGATGTGTACCTGATACATTCTAATAAAAGACAGCATATACTCCTAATCCATACGCAGTTCACAAGATATACATGGCTGTGCAGTGCGCTGGAGCTTATCCTCTTGAAATAAACACACACCAGCCTGTAATCCCTTCTTTTTTAAGCCTGCATTAATCAAATATGTTAAGAAAAAACAAGCACTGTAAACAGGGAAGAGCTCTGGAGCTGGCATGTCACTTGAGAACTCTCATGCTGTGGAACTGATGGCTGATGGGGGAGCCAAGAGGTGCCGTCACAACAATCACAGAAAGTGTCAATCATTCCAGCCTGTGGTTTCTTTGGGACAGTTAGGATTCAGGACAAACTATAGATCTTGTAGACCGTAATTATTTGTATGCACCTCTATATTGACATTTCTGAGGAAAAAAAATTAGTTCAAGTCTTGGAAGTTCCTTCCCAGTTTTCTAACAACCAAGCCTCTTTACTTCATTGGAATTTAGTGACATTTACTTGGAAAAGGGTTAGATTTGGCTTTTAACAATTCAATGGCGCTTTCAGTTTTTAATCTCGCAAGCTGCTTATTTAACCAGCTTCTGATTATTAGTACAGCTTTCTATGTAAGCAGCAGCCACCTGTAAAGGTAACTTACAATAGGGAGGCCAATCTACACACTGACAATTCCAAGAACTGCAGCATGCGCTCGTCTGGATGAAGCAGCTCAATACTCCCCAAGTGTTTCTATGGTGATGCCCTGAGAGAACATTTTGTTCAAGCACCCCACACTGTCACCCAGCCCTGACTTAGGACCCGTCTAAACTCACTCCAAAACTAAGGATGAGAAAGGTAAAAGAAAAATCTGAGCAAAGTATTGATATAAGTGCCAGCATAATCGCATCAGAAGAAAGAAATACTTCAGTTAAAGGAAAAGCTCTGGACAACTGAAGTCACACATGTGCTGCCTGACAAGCAATGCAAAGGCTTCACTCTTGAGACCCCCTGCTTTTAACTACTTGGCACAGGTTATAATAAAACATCCTTTCATAAAACCAGTACTGAATGGTCACACAGCAAAACATTTTCAAAGAGTACATCCATTTCACGGAAGTGTTTCACAAAAATTTCTGAAAAACATTTTAAAGTATTTTCTCTTGCTCATTAGGAAGTGTTTGTTACATTTGAAAAATTTACTGGTTTTTGTTGAAGAATAACAGTTTAGCTCAAACTCCATCTTGTGTCTTGTGCAGGTTACATTTGGATGGTGGTGAGGGACTGTATGTGAAACTGTATCCCCAGAACTCTGAGGTACAGGCAGCAGGCTACAACTGAGAGTATCTCAGAAGTCACTTTGGGTTGAAATGGTAAAACAAGCTTATAAACTAAGCTAAAAATAAAACCCATCAGAACGTAATAGATACACAAATACATACTTTAACCCCTCCAGTTTCTGTCCGAATTCTTCTAGAAAGCTTCTCTCTCAATCGACCATCCTGACTTAACCTGACCCAAATCAATTGTTTCTGAAGTCAGGAGTTTGGTAACTCCCATAAATTTTTTTCATTTCAGAAAATTTTAAAAGCTTTTGAAAAAAAAGTTCTGTAAATCAAATACCTTTCCTGGGGGAAAAAGTCAACTAATGCAAACGTGTGCACTGAGCATGCTCTGTGTGCAATCCAGGATTAAATCTTTTTTAAGCAAGGCCTGCTGTTTCTTTCCATTATATCAGATAGTGGAAGAGGCACACATTCCTTCAGGGACACAGCAGCTGCTGTGACGGTTTGTTGAAGAATATCTGCAGTTATAGCACTGAAAATATACCTGGCACAACCTCACAGAAGTGTGGGGGGAAGGGAGACAATGTGAGAAGTGAAGTCTGATTACAAAGCCTACAAACACTAATTTACTTTTCTTTTGAAAGATAAGCCACCAAAATATAAATGGATGGTCTGCAATCCTGTTAACTCAGTCTGGCACAATAAGGTCAAGTCAAAGAGCAGGGAAGAGAATGCAAATCTCCTTGAAACCTTTTATGGTTATGTTTTTAAAGTGCTGAGGTACTATAAAGGCAGTACTCTTTCCTATCAGTGATTAAGAACAAAAGGGTGCAAATTTACATTTCCACTCCAAACAAAGACAAAAAAACTGTGGAAAAAAATTAGTACTCTTTGAAGAAAACATAAATATTGCAATCCAGCAGAAAGGGTAATAAATGTGCTTATTGGACTGTTGTACCATGGCAGGACTGTTACCTGATTATACTTTTAAAGATTCACAACGTATCTATAGCCCATGATCTGTGCTGCAGGGACTAGACGACTTTAACACCAAACAGACTCGTCTTGTTCCGTGCCACTTGGATCTGCACTGCAGCCGTGTGTGACAGAGTTAGGACATGGCAGAGTGTGAAGGGTGCAGCTCTCTCTCCCACTTCAACCATTAATCACAGTTTTTAATTAAAAGGTGCATTCACAAAGAAAGCCAGGCCTTTCTGATACTCTGTTCATAAAGAGTTGAGGCAACAAATGTTTTGTTACTTGTTTTGGTAACAATATCCCAAAGTCAGTTTCACACAATGTTTTCCATTAAGCCTTATAATCAATCCTTATATTTGGACAAGTCAAGAAACATCAAGAAGTCCAACATAGCTGGGAAGAAGAACACTAAAGTGGGAAATGGGAACTGCATGGGGTTATCAGGATAAGAAAAAAGAAGAAGAATTTTGAAACAGATCTCAATGTTAAACTCTGTCATTAATGTTGTCTCACACTGTTCTGTGGGAAAAAGCCAAAACAACCCACTGCAAAAACCTAAGCCTGGGAAATTAGAATTCAGCTTAAATTGTCTACAATTAACAGACAATTGTCTACAATTAATATGGACTTGCTTCCATACAATGAAATATTATATATGTCCATATAATTAAATTTTGCAAGTCTTCAAGATGCCCTGATATGCAAGCCATGACATGCTGAGAAAAAGCACACAACAGACAAGAAAGTTCAGGAAAGTACCAGCAAGAATATTGTGTTTCTCCATTTTACGGGTGTGAGAAAAAAGCAGATACATTTAAAATATTCAGGGTTTTTTCTGTATTGCATAAAAGAATTACAGAATAATAAGGCCCCAGTACTTACTTAGCCATGAGTTTTGCTATTCGATGACAGTCGTTCTTGTCGTAAAACCAAATACTGTAAATTGACACTATCAAATAAGGATAAGAGTGTAAGGCAAAGAAATCAAATCCATAGGAAAAAAGTAAAAAATCCAAGTCCATTAGATCTGCAACATCTGAATTACTGTCAATTTCCACTCAAATACTGTGTGTGACCAATGGCTATAAAATAATGAGAAATGGCACCTGTGCAAACACAAGTAACTTTAGATAAAAAGCAAGAACTACAAAATGCTGATACTGCTTGTAAATAGAAGAGGCAAGAAAAATGAAGTTTTAACTAGCAGATGCCCTCTCACTACAGTTGCAACCTCCTAGTTTGAATGACCAACTTGACCATTTGAACCAGGCCAACAAAAATGCATTTTTAAAAAAAGCACTCACTTCTAAATTCGCAGATTTTTAAAGACCAATGAAGATATTAAAGTTTGAATTACGTAACTGTTCACTCAGGGGCTCTCTGGAAGGTTTCCAGAAGGAAGCAGTACCAAAGCTCCATTCATGGAGCAGCTTAAAACTAGACTCAGAATAACCTCTTTTCTTTGAGGGCATCAAGGACAAAGCAATGAGGGCAAAAGGGTTCCAGCTCAGCAAGACACTCAACACCATTCTGGCTTTTGGAAGAAGTAAAATTCCCCGAACATTGGCAGAGCTGGAGCCCCATTGCTGAGCTCCAGAGACTCCATCAGAGGGAGCAGCTTTGTCAGCAGTGCCATGTGCTGCCCATCCCCAGCAATCCCACTTCCGAGGGCCTTTCACCCACACACAAGCTCATCTCACTGTCCCACAGCTGTGCCAACACCACAGAGCTGCACAACTTATTTCACAATTGTATTGAATCCAACCCACAGAGCAGATTATTTTAAATCTTAACTCACCTATGACATTTGTCAAAGCACAGTGTGCAACCACATTAAAGGAAATTAGACACTTCATATATGTTACCATTAAAGTACTTTAATTTCTGAAAAATGCTTTTAGCTGGTTAGAACTCATACTGCAGTCATGTTGATGTTGTTATGAAGTTAAATCACTAATTATAAAAACGTGACAAAGTAATGTAGATTTTTATTTCAAAGTGAAATCTCTTTCTTTCTCAAAATATTCAAAAGCCTCAACTCGGCCTACTCGAAATTATGTCAAGCCATGGCAAAGCAGGCAATTATTTACCAAACTTCTTCTCTAGACATTCCAGTTATCCTAGACTTAATCTGTTGGGCCAAAATCCTCAAAAAGTCATGAACACTCTTCATTTCTACAACAGTATCATAAGAAACTGAAATTCTTTACACTAAATAACAACTGTATTTATTTGAGTGCTTGTTTTTTTAGACGTTCCAACTTAAGTAAGAGACAACAAAACTTTTCAAATCATAAACAGATCAATGCAGAAAAGATATAAGCCAACCCAAAACTATTTCATACATGGAGCCAATGCTTATGAAAATGTACAGTTCAATACAATTGGATTATCTGTTGCATAGAAGTATGAGCTACTTTTTTAGTCATGTAACATATTTTAGCAGTAAAGAAAAAGCTCTTTCCCTTCCCTAACTTCATTATCAGAACAACTGCCAAGAGGAGAAAGCTGCTTCAAAAGATAAGGAACCTATAATGATATCTTAATGGGAAAGTGATAAAGGCACACTGAATTCTGCCAGAAACAGGCCTAAACAAGTCCAGAAGTAGACCCAGACCCAGTTTAGTGTACAGAGTATGAGGCTTTTTTCCACTGAGTACTATGAGCAAGGAATCATAGGTAGTCACTGAAAAACATGAACAATATTACAAAGATGTAAAGCAGATTATGAACAAGTAAACTCAGGCATTAATGTTGGTGCAACAGACTGGAATGTTTACCATCCTCTTTTGAAAAGAGGACTTTTGTACTATCAGTTCAGCTCCCATGTCCCTGAAATGTGTGTGTGCCCCAAGTGCATTACATTATATGTGTATTTCTTTACATGCATGCAGTTTCAGCTATGAACAGCCTTCTAACAAAACCAAAATTGGTTCTTATCAATTCTTTTAAAATGTGATTTTTTTTGCTATTAGCTGACTATTCACAGATCTAGTGGCACCTTTCTACTCGCAGTTTTTTCAAGAGTGTCACCTAACGGAACCCACTGGTTTAAGTGATTCATTTTTCCACCTCTTTGAACACTCTCCATCCATCTTTTCTACAGTAAATGCTGGCCAGCATCTTTAAAAACGAAGTAACAGCAGTGTGTAATCATCATCACCAATATCTTTCAGTAGCATTCACATTATGTTTCGACACACACAAAGCAAGGGGTAACTCATCACACAGACAAATCAGGTTTCATAAAACGAAAAGACATCCATTATGTGGTTCTCTGACACACGTCAATTTTATTAGAAACACTGACATTAGAAACACAGGTATTTCTCTAAACATATAACACTTCTTTCCAAACTTGACTGGAAGGCTTATTAACACTTGATTGAAATTGCAGTGGAAAACCAAGTCGATTATGAGAGAACAGAGGCACTGTGGAAGCCTTCCTGCTGAAGCCTAAGAGCTGCATGACACCAGAAGGAAGGTCTTGGACTCCTCTCCACTGTGCTCCCAGTGCTTCCTGGGCCAGTCAGCTTCCTCCTCCAACACTAGCCCACATGCCAGCAGATCTCAACTAAGAGCAGGGACAGCCAAGTGCCACTGTGAGACAGAAGCCTCACTCTTTGGCAACGTGAAACGAAGCTGCATCCCAGAGCTGCTCACCTCAGTTCTCATTTTAAATAAGCCCAAAGAGGCAGTGTCAGCACCCTCACATTGCTACAGTTTTGCCTTTAACCCATTCTACCCCAGTCTGCGCCTATGTCAGCTTGGGTACATTTTAGTCCAGATCATCTCCTTGGTGCTGTTTGTGCATCAGCTTCACAAACAGGCCATTTGAGCACAAGAGAGAGCACAAACAAGAAGCCTGGGGCCCAAGTAAGGCAAGACTGGACCATATGAAGTGCTTATAGACTGATCAGCACTTCCAGTTTTGGGGATTCCAGGCATTATCATTCAAAGAGATGATTTGCTTTAAAGTTCACTTGACCAGCTAGAAGGGCTGATAGAAGAGTTTTATTTTCATGGTTGCAATTTAGATCCTGCCATATAATGAAGCAGAAGAACTGGAAGTGGAGGACAATAACCTTTCAAGTTCTGAAATGAAAGGACTCCTATTTAAAAAACCCTCCTATAAGGCAATCGTGGAAAACAACCTGATCTCACTGTCATAAAGAAATGTACATATGTGTAATTTTACACTTCAAATCCAGTTAAAAGCAAAATCACATAAAGCCATCCCTCTTAAAGGTCATATCTCTTCCAGTAGCAATGGCAGCTGAAGTACCACCTCTCCCTAGTCAGCTCCAGTATCTTCTTCACTGACATCACCTGTATTTATTTCCTCAGTGTAAGTATTAGCCTGCCACATAGATTATTTATAAACTATTAGAATGAATAAAAAAAGCTCTTCTTTTCTTATTGTTTTTAATATTTAAGGCCATTTCACAAACACAGGACAATCACAAGCAGCAGCACTGGAGCGATTCCTCAGGTGGCAAACAGCACTGAAAACAAGGAACACTTTAGCAAATCTCACAGCATTATATGGAATGAGAGGGATTGCTGCTTTGCAACACCAAACCACACTAGAAAACCCCTTGCAGTTTGAGTGCCAGCTTTCAGGTCAAACTACGTATTTCTAGAACTTCTTAACTATTTCCCATCGTTTCTCCCCTCCCTCAGCATGCACAGCCTTCTCTGCTACAAAGATACAAAGAGCAGGCTCCTTTCTTATCTCAGACTAAACCATGGGTTTATGTGCTGGCTGGAGAGCCACAGCCACAGCAATCACAGATGTGTTACACTGTGCTCTGCCAGCCAGGGACACAGGTGATAACAAGAGACTTTCTGCTTCTGAAACCATCAGGAGCTCTTTGAAAGACTTTTAATACACCTCATTTTGCTTTTGCTGTTCTGAATACAACTTGTTCTCATCAATAATACAGAACCAGGAGACAGCACTTTGTAACTGAATTTCCCACTTAAATGGAAATCCAATAGTTTTGTTTTACAAACTCTTACCTTGGACAGGAAAAAGAAGCAAGAAAAAAAACCCATCACAAACAAAAACCCAACACCAAGCAAGGAACATTTATTTCAATACCCAGGTTTTATGGTAAGCATCTGTCTTTTCAGCACCATGGAAATCAACCTGCCTGATCTCTCAAGTGAACTGACTTGGAATAGAAACCCTTTCAATCAAGACCAACACCACCGATACAGAGGGAAAGTAATAGATGAGAAAGGCTCAGAAGAATCCTTCCTGCAGACTTTAACAGGTAAGTTGGCAATTACTTAAAACTTTAAATAATTTTCCTCTAGTATTAAGCAAACTATTAACTACCAGCTCCAAATTCTCACATTAGAGGTTGAAAGGAAGAAGTGAACTTTCAAACCGGACAATTATTACTGTTACTGACAGAACTGTATGCATTTTTTGAAACAGAGTTTAACATGCTTTTCACATAATACAGACAAGAGAAAACAAGCTTAGATTCACTTAAAAAAAACAGGTCAATGGCATTCAGTACTCCATGAACAAATATGCTGAATACTCTAAAGAATGTGCATGTGTCCAGAGGGAAAGTTCAACAAGGATCAAGCATACTCAGCAATACATATTCCACATGAAGAAATAGTAAATGACACATTAAGTATAAAGTATAGTCTAAAACTTTTTACCTTTCAGAGGAATTTAAATATATATATCATGTCAATCTCTTTTCAATTTGGTAATTTCTTGGAGATACTTGTTTTCTTTAATTCTAACACTGAAAAATAGAATACTTTTTTCCTAATTACTACAGTAACTGGTATATAGACTCAGCTTCTCAGTCACACCTCCTATCACATTTCCTTTAGGTTTCATGCCTCAAGAATAAATAGTGTAAGTTTTGGGGCAGTGTTATATTCAGCTTTTAGGGCCCAGTGCTCTTTTGGGACTGGAACTGTATTGTGTAGGCAGAATAATTCTGAGAACAAAAACTCTGGAGCTGGGAAAGATTTCCCCATTAACAGCTAAAATACGAAAAAATTGATGTATGATTAGGTTGAGGGGAAACCTCATGGAGTAATGAATAACAGGTTGACTCAAATGTCTTTCATTTTGCTCAGAGAACATCAAAGGTAGATGGAAGAAAGGTACTTTAGCACTTGGTCTGTTCTTCCAGAATGCCCAGAAAAGTTTCCTTCATGCCCCACGCTGAAAAAATGGGAGGACCCCCCCCCGCCTTGGGAGATATGAATGATATGTCAGTAATTTCCCATGAAAATAAAAGAGTAATTATGTTGCCTTGATCTTAGAGTACGAAAAAGCCTCTACGCAATTGGATAAAGCATCTCATGTCTACGGCTTAACTAAACTAAATTCTGACCTGCAGCAAACTAACACTCCCATTGTACAGTAACAGTAAATAATCGCAAAAATCAAAATACAGAAGAATGGTAAAATCCCACCAAAAAGATTGTGATCTGTCATGATAGGCAAATCATTCTTACAGTCTCCAGCCAAGCAAAAATAATGTTTGTACAGAGCTCTGCACAGGCTGGAGTGCGTTACCGCTCTCGTGCCGTTAAGGACAGCAATGCCAGAGGTGTGAGGGGGTGCATGTAACAGACTTGGCCATTATTACCTTCTGAAGTCAAGACAGAATCCCAGAACAAATGTGAGCTGATAAAATGTGAAGTTTATGAAACAGTAATATCATATTCAGTTATAAATACTGCTGACATGTGGTGACATAATTTTGCTTTGATCATCTACTATTTCTACCATGTCCTGGTGAAGAGTAAATCTTGATTTGTCACTGATCCTGTTACAGGCACAAAATATGTTTGTCTCTGCCCAACAGCAGCATTAACAAACATGATTTTAGGTTTTTATAAGGTACTCTGAACAATCCCCCATCTGTAAGCTAAGGAAATAGAATCAGCAGCTCAATCATTCAGCAACCTTAACAGGGCAACTTAAGAGTTTCTAATGATCACAGGAGATTTCTTCAAAGACAGCAAAAAACCCAGTCTACAAGAAACAGGGCTGTTGCTAACACTGTGTAAGAGGCAGCTTTTCCTTACACAGGCCAGCAGTACATTCCCTTTCAGTCATTAAGGGATCCCAGAACTTCACTTTAAGCCATTAGAGGCACAGCACATTAAGCTTTGGAGACACACATTGCATTGGAAAGCCTCATGTAAGGAAGAAAACGTAAAACACAGCAGCTCCTGCTTCCCGATGCCATCAGCAGTTCCAACAAACAGATCAATCAACTCCTTGCTTCCCATATGTCACCAATCTCACAGCAGCAATTCTTTCCTGCCACGTCGATGTCCATCCTGCCCCTACCCTAACTGATGACACAAAACACTGCTAGAATTCAAAATGCAGCAAGAAGATCCCAAGTACTATTCCAGCAGTCATCTGTATCCAAACTTACTGATATCTAAACTGCAGGAAATTTAGTACAGACAACATCTCCTGAGTCCAAAACCTAATGTGGAGAAAGAAACTTTCAACCTAGAGCCGAGCAATTTTTTCAACTTCTTCTAGAAGCCAATGATTAGATGTTTTGGGTTTTTTTTTCTTGCAAGAGAACTGTGCTTGCTATTAAGTACATCCAAAATCTATCAATCATCATTATTCTTTCATAGTTTTTATTAATTCTGTATCACTAGGATTAGATTAAACCTATCAGATCATTAATTACAAAGAACACAGCAATATTGCACTCTGATAGTGTATTC
Organism: Pitta sordida; assembly: GCA_013390025.1. Taxonomy (NCBI): domain Eukaryota; kingdom Metazoa; phylum Chordata; class Aves; order Passeriformes; family Pittidae; genus Pitta; species Pitta sordida. Next base: position 93,507 of record WEKX01026826.1, on the reverse strand, counting down.
TCTTTTTACTGAAAGTAGGTGGTGATCATAATATAATAGTACAGCTATTTAAGTAAATTTAGCACTGTAGACAGAAAATATCATCAGACATTTCACTGGAACCTGCCTCATCACGTTATACTTGAAACAGACATCACAGTAATCCGAAGTGACCTAGATTATAAAACAGAACCTAAAGTTCATGTGGATTAGAGAAAAAAAAAAGTTATACTCACAGCTGGCATTTCTGTAGAGAAGAAAAGGCTCGTGGAGCTGAAACTCCAAATCTTTATTTACTGGTTCAACCAGGTTGTGCATGTTCAGTCGATTCACTATCGTAAAACCATGATAAGGAGAAGCTGACCTATGGTTTCAGTTAAAACAAACCCAAGGATTAACACCTTCATTGACATAAGTAATTTCCTAAAACTGAGTTATGAATTAATCTTCAAATGTCCACTGCCTTATTAGGTGAAGCTTTAGCAGTCCTGAAGCTCTCACAGCTGTTCTTCTCTGCCATTTCTTGGCTGCCACCTAATTTCAATTTCAAACTACACTTACCTCAAAAGCAGGATTAGCATTACAGTTCTACACTGTTAAACTGCTGAATCAAAGACATGCCTCCAAAAAAAAATCTATTCAAAAAAACTAGGGCAGGTCCAGCATTAAGATTCAAGTGTATTCAATACTTGACATAAGATACTTTGAGGCATTTTAGAATTTTTTTATTAAAGGAGAAAACTCAAACCACTTATGCAGCACCATTTACCTCACTGTAAACAGACATGACAACAAAAGAGAGCTGCTCTCTTAAACAGCATGAAATACACATCTGGGGTGTATACTTACTACAAGCAGTAATTTCTTCCTAGAGAGAGAGACTCTGAAAGTAAGGACTCAACTCTGTGTCCTGAAAGTACATATTGAATTATTCAGAGTTGTACTGCTTAATGAAACAATTTCTATTATCTAGATTTTTGCTGGACACCAGGTGGAAAAACAAGCAAGCACTGGGAGCTCAGGATAGTTTTCTATGTGTTTTCTCTTGATACATAAATGTAATGCCAGCACCAAGCTGTGCCTGTAAACAGCCACATAATCCACAGCAGGGTAAAAATCAGACACAATTAGCCAATTAGCTTAATTAGTATTAAGATTTCTGTAACAATGTGCCACCTTTACCTAATGACAGACAACAAACACCTGTCAAGAGCTTCCAAGGAGAGGCTAAACAATCCTTAACAGCACAGGCGAGTCTTTCAAGGCACCTAACAGAACTTGCTTGAAATCATCAGCTAGTTATTGTTTTCATAATCAACTCCATGGATCTTAGGAGACAAAGGAGTACTTGGCATTTCACAAACTCAGTGCACTAACAAATGCCACAGGACTAACAAAACAAGCCCAATAAACCAGGTTTTTACGTGGGTACACACAGAGTGTTCATCAAGTTTACGACTGCCCAGCAGTACTTTTAGGGGCTTCTGACAGTAATTCATCCAAGTGTAGGGTTTATTCCTGGGGAATGAGTACACAGCTGGTAAGAGTCAGACAAATAAGTAATTATGCGTGTGAAAACTCTAAGTGAAGATACCTGAAGTTTGTTTTCTTAAGGAAGGAAAATAAACACAATTACCACTACATACCCCCGCCCCCACAGACAGCAAACAAGCACAAACCCACCCTTACCTCCTGTACACAAATAAGGTCCCTTCTATGTCGGTTTTCTCCTACAAAAAAAACAGTGAATACATTTCAGGGGTTTGCTTGTTCACACAGTTATGTTTTATGTACAATGATTTCATTACAGTGACTTGCAATATTCTTATCTTTCCATAATGTTTGACATCCCAGGACTAAAAATACCATCTCCTACTTTCAGAAACTACCCACTTTTTTTTCTTACAAAGATTAGGAAGCTGAACACACTTCCGAAAGATTTTGCTGATGTTATCAATCTGATGGTGTGATCCGCAGTATTCCACCACCTTTGCATACTGAGCTCGATGGGATGGTCTCCAGATACAGGAGGGGTTGTTTCCCACAGCATTGTTTACAGGACAGCAGGGACAGCATCTCCAGCAACAGCACGACAGAACTATGGTCCGTGGCTGTTTCATACTCCAGTGTCCAGAGCCATCTCCACCACGGGCTTGTGACCCACGAGCTCCGGGGCTGCACATTACACGGGGAAGCTCCTCGTATTTCCGTAGTTCTGTGACAAAACCGGTGGCCCAGCCAAAACTGTGACTGAACGCAGTGACGGACATTAACAGCTCTCAAATATCGCTCTTCCTGAATTAGGGCTCTGCGCAACAGGCACGAGCAGCAACAACAACAACAAAGTACAACTGAAAAAGAGAAAAAGCCGACGGCCAGCAGGAGCCAAAGCGCCCTCCGGCCCCGGCCAACCCGCCCCGCGCCTCTCCGAGCGCACACACAGCCTCGCTCCTTCTCTTCCCCTCCCTTCTCCTCCTCTTCCTTCCTCTCCATTCCCTTCTCCTCCTCCTCCTCCTTCCTCTCCATTCCCTTCCTCTCCCTCTCTGCTCCTCCTCTCCCCTGGCACAAGGGCCTTTCGGGGTCGTCCCTTCCGCGGGCGGAACGCGCCCAAACCCCAAAACTTCGCCGCNCCCGCCGCCGCCCGGAACTCCCGACCCGCGCCTGCCGTTCCGGGGTCCGGGCGGGCCCCAGCGCGCAGACCCCGCGCGTTGTGGCTGTGGCTGAGCGGGACGGGCTGGGGCACGGGCTGCCGGAGTTATCTCCCCGTAGTGTGGTGGTGGTGCTGTTTGTCCTCCTGTTTGTCGTTATCTGAGGGCTGGTTATTTCACATTCTGCAGCGGGATACGGAATTTTCAGTACTTCAGAAGAATTTTAGTATTAAGTATTTTTCTCAAGTGTAGTAAACGTGCATAAGTATTTCTCAGTTGTAATAAAGGTACATGGGACGCGAAGCTGTCCTATGTAAGGGTACAGTCTGGGCTTTTGCTGGACCAAGAACAAGGGAACATGCAGTGCACTGAGGTTTTTCCTGCAATTCCTTTAATCATGAGTGGATTTTGGGAACAGCAGAGCATATTCATTGGGTCTAAGGCATGAATTACTTCCTAAGTAAGACCACTGAGATTCAACTCTGCAGCATTTTGTGAAATCTGACAGGAAAAAAACAGGATTGTAAATTTCTAAACAAAAGTTTGTGGCAGGTTTCTCACCCTTCTGAGAGTGCAAAATATTTCTGTTAAGTTCTGTATTGCCACAGGTCAGGTTGTTCTCTATTGTAGGTGAACAGATTGCTGATTTTCATACAGCTTTACAGTATAATCCTCTCCCACAATGGCAGACATTTAATGCACAAGGTGTAAATGAGGATCCAGCATTGTGTGGCTCCCTTAAATTAGAAAAGTAAAGATTTTTGTGCGGAACATTAATTTACCTGTTTTGACGTCAAACAGTCCTAATATAAAGAGACATTTCTTTAAAAAAAAAGTGTAATCTGGACACAAAACTCCTGCATTCTTCATCCTGAATCCCAGTGCCTCAGCACCAGTAAAAAAACCCAACAGAAGTAATACAGAATATCTTAGAGCTCCATAAATCTTCCATCTCCTTCTAGTGGCTTTAAATGGTATCTTAAACATCTGTGCCAAGCTCCTCCTTTCTGCATTAATTCAAATTATAAAGCTAATTGGCAAAGTGTGTGAAGTCTTCTCAGCTGTGAAGGTTCCTTGGCTTCATCGACAACTAAAAGTGAAATATGAGAAGCAGAAAAAAAGAAAGGGAAGTAGTCGGGTTTTGTTATGGTTTTCCTTTTCATCTGCTAATTCCAGTTCTGCATTTCAGTGAATTTATTTTCCCTGCCTGTCCTCACTGTTGTTGCATTGAAATAAAATGTTTTGTTTCAGAAATGATCTGTGGTCTGTCATCTGCTTCCCCAGCCTTGAAGCACAGCAAAGTATCTCATATGCTCAGAGTCAAGCCCTGACCTCGGTATAAACTGCAATAATTTGTACCTACTGAGGCTTGTTCTGTGATTATTGTGTATTGCAAATGTCCCTGGCCCTCCTTGGAGCTGTGCAGGAGTTACTGCTGGGGAAATGTTCACGTGTTCACCTTCCTGATCCTTGCACAGAACTAGGCAGAAGTGGGATGATGCACATCATGCCCTTTTCATGTTTTCCCTGTGAGTGGGACAGATTCCATTTGTGTTTCAACAAGTGAAGAGAACATTGTGTTGTGTATTGCAGTTATTCTGAGGTAGGACAGGGTATTTTGATTTATCATTCTAAGTACTGTTATCTTCTTAATAGATGTTAAATTTAAGTTTGCTGAAGTAATAAAGACCTTCTTTTATGCTTTCAGTTGCTTGTGACAGCCTGGTTAGTTGTCCCTGTTGGTGTCTGCTCCTGGCTGTTGACAGTTCTGTTTTACAAACTCCTTGTCTGCTCCCTGTTTTTGCACAGTGGATTACGTATTTATGTATTCCCAGAGTCACTTGGGGCTGCAGTCACTCCTTTAAACTTCCTATAAAAAAGTCTTTTTCTGTTTGCAGACCCACTGTTTTCCCCTGTTAGTTGAATATCACCAGGAAGGAATATGTTGTTGCTGTTAGGATGGGAGACGAGTGCAGCAATAACTCCCAGTCAGTGCATTTTCTGTTATTGCTCCAGTCTGAATCAGGGTCCAGTGAGTCCTGCAAATCTGAGTGACTCAGAGAGCTGATATTCTCTTTACAGTTTTCCACTAGGAACAAGTGTCAGAAATTCCTGGTTTCCTGAGATGCTTAGCAAATGACACACTTTTGTTGGTTTGCTTGCAGATGTTTTTCCTTGAATTGTAAAATGGAAGCAATTCCCAGGGTATTGATTAGTAATTGCATTGTTGTCTATACCTTAAATGTCAGTGATATGTAATGGTAATTGTACAGATTGTTTATTTGGGCTTAGTCCTGGATAGGTCAAATTGTCCTGGTGATAAATTCCTTAATAAGTTAATGAACTTTTGTTTTGTATTTTATTTCTGAGTGGTTAAAAAAAGGAGGAGGAAAGTTAGAATTTTGTAATTTTGCCATTTTGTTTGAAAAATCCTTTTATTTCCCATGAGCATTTTAATTTGCTTATTCCTGTTACTGTGTTTACTTCAGTTGAATTCTTTGGTTTACTGTGAATGCACATTTGATCTTTGCTGTTGCTGAAATTCAAGGTCCTTGCTGCACCTCACTGTACAAATCGTTCTTCCTGTGGTGTTTCTTCAAGTTGATAAAAGACAACTGAAAACTGCTCCAGTTAGAGATTATGACTCAGAGATATGAGATTTGTGAAAATCTCACCATTGGGGATTAGCTTAGAAAGGGCCTTGCATGTTACTCAATTGCAGCTTATGTCATATTTAGGTACCTAAGGAAGAGTTACCTCCCCTGGCAGTTGATCTGATTTTTAGGAGTGCCAAGTGTGGATCAGAAGTGGATCAGAAGCCTTTTGTAGGAGTTCCTTCTTGCAGTATGCTCTTTCTGCACTAATGCCTCAGCCACAGGAACCTTATGGAATATTCACGGTGACAAATATTTATTTCTAACTGTGAAAAATCTTTTTCCACAAGAAAAGAGGGAAGTTTCCTGAACTGTAATACATTACAGTTACATATTACCTCATATTACCCCTGAGGGATATGGAGCAGTGTTAATCTAAACAACTAAAATCCATGGGATAGGATGGTGTGTAAAGAGACTTCTGCTTTTGTAAGTTCATCACATTGAAATGACAAGATATAGGAAGATACTTCCTGGACTGGTAACTTACTCGGTTGTAGATATGGGTTTTTTCCTGTTTCCATGCTGTACATAAAATATGGACCTATTTTGCGTAGTATCTGAATTTCGCAGATGGTGCAATACTGAAATCTGAATTTAACCAGAAATTTCATTGGTCTCATTTTGTCATGAAATAGTTGCAGTAATGATTCCATAAAAGGAATGGATGACTTTCTTTTTTTCTCTCCTTTTTTCCCCCCTACTAATACAACTGACAAAATGTTATAGAAAATATGAACCAGGAAGCATTAAAAACCACAGCACTGTCTGAAATAAGGTAATTTAATAAAGTACAAGGGAAATAGCATAAGAAAGCGTTTATCTCTCTGTGTGTTCACTGCCATTTTGGACATGAGGGTTACCAATAATTATGGTCCTTTTAAGAGATGCTAAACAAACATTGAAAGAAACAAAGAAAAATCATTAAATTAAAGTTACAATTCAATAAAACCAAGAGAATGAAAACACTCAATTCGATTTAGACAATAAAGCTGTTCCCACAACAACAGTGTAAGAGGGTGAAATAGGTCACAGGCAGCCCTCCTTACATTGCTCAATAACATTAGAAGGATTAATCATTTATGGATTATCTCCTAGAAACAATGATCTGGTGCAGACAGGTAATCCAATCTCCTCTATCTTTCTAACCTGGTTTGCCGTTTCACAGGAGGTTGTGGAAGGGTGGCAAATTTTTCTAGGAAGACATTGCCTGCCAGCTTGAAACATGTAAATTGCTGGAATTTGCATCAAAATGTGACAGCTCTTCTCTGACTAAGGTAGGTAGTGAAATTGGACAGGTCAAATGAACATTTTTAATAACTAGAGCACAGAGGTTCATCTCAGAAATTGTATCATGTTCACCCTTAGTTATAATCTGTCACTGGCAGGGTAAAGAGAAAAATTTCTCATTGACAAAAAGCAGAACTAGAGAAGAAACATTTTTCCTGGGACTCTGCAATTTGCATAAATATCCAGTAAGGTGTTTTTCCTCATTAAATTTATAGAAAGGTTTAAATACAACTTATTTTCTAACACAAGCCTTTCAATGATCACAGCCTCTGTAGATGTGCAGCCTGACTTGTATTGCTTGATGTACTTAATGTAATACATTGAGCTTTGAACATAACATCTTTAGCCATTTCTGTGGTATTTTAACCAGCAGTAGTCTCAAGGCCTGCTGCTGAATATATTAGATAGTGCTAATTTCATTGCTGAAAATGAACTACGCATATAACAAATATGCATTGGACAAAATATTGCAGTAGTAAAGGTGCACCATCAGTGACTTTCAATTGCTAATTTAATTTTGCATGTAGTTGCTGTTTTATTGTTATAATAACATTAGGAAAAAATATTCAATTACTATCACAAGCAGAGTAGCCTGTTTCCCTTTGTCCTCTTGTGGAGATTGTAGACTGCACAGTTAAAAAAAAAAAGAGACAATTTGATTAGCAAGGTCCTGCTCTGTACAGAATTGAGAAATACATCAGGAATAATTGTGTATCATAGTAGAAACTTTGAGCTTAGAGAAAGCTACTGTGGTAGAACTGTGTTAGTTTTTAACTCAGGCAATTTTTAATTACTGACTTATCTGCCTGTGTTGGCTTTATGGCATTATTGTGTGATAATATTATTTTGTCTTCTTGTAAGCATCCTTTTGTTCCTGAGCTACTTTTGGTGCCTCTATGTGTCTAGCCCTTTAAATACTATCACATAAATTTTAAAATTTCTATGCTGCTTTATCTCTGAAGCCTTGCTGTGAAATGACAAGTCAGATTTCCTTTTTCATATTTTTAAATGGCCCTCTCAAAATATGCACATATCAGAGCAATCATCTTTAAAATAGCTTAGATAAAGTTTTATGACCAAATGTGTATTTTTCAATAAACTTTTCTTGATGTGACACAGTACTACATGAAGAAGATGCAACACAACTCTGGGAGTAAATAGCTTCTGGAGCTTTTCAGACATGACTGGGAACAAATAGAATGTAACAAAGCCAGGTGATTTGGGTTGCTTTTGATGCTTCTTGGGTTTTTCCAGTGTCAGAGGAATGGGAATCAGTAAACCTGGATTCATCTCACAGGTTATTAAACCACTTCAGCTGTCTGTACCTTCATTTTCCCAGACATGAAATGAGTACAATGTATTTACTTATCACTATAAATTTCATTGAAATATGTTTCTGAAGAGCAATATAAGCAGTAGGCATTCTGATGATACTTCACTCATCCAGGGAAGGGCTGGTGAGCTGCTGATGTGTCATGAAGCCTCTTTTAAAGGTGAAGGCAGCAGCTGCATTGAGTGTCAAAGGAGCGGGTTCACCCTGTGCTCTGTCAGGGAGGGTGATCTTGTGCTCTTCAATGCCACCCAACCCCTCCTCTGGGGGCTGGATTGCAGATGGAAACATACACAGGTGTAGCCAGAGACCGCAGCACAGCACCAGTTAATTCGTGCTGTGAGCACATGGATCTCTTGCTCTTTGCTTTGTCAGCTTTCTCCAGGCTGTCTCCTGTCCAGGAGTATCCAGTGACGTAACCACGTGGACTCAATGTGAGTTGTGTGCTAAATTCTGCCTCTATCAGTTGTGCTCAAGAATACATAATGTGTTTCTGGTTTGAAAATGAACTCTGAGGCAGAACCACCCTCTCTAGGATGGGATGGCCTTGGTCCTGGGAGTGAGGGAGGCAGGCTAGGAGAAGAGGGAAGGAGTTGCCATACTTGGTAAAAAGGGAAGCTCAATTACATTGTGACTAAGGTAATAAACTGGCTGAGATCCTAGCTTTTCTCTGGCTTCTTTTCACCAATTACGTTCTGGTGGATGGAGAATTCCTTCACTCTAGTCACTCAAGGCCATAAAGTTGTTTGTGGCAGATCCTCAGCGGAGCCCTGTGGGTTGGATGTGGGAGGAGTGGCACGGGAAGGGCGTTTCAAGGGCAAGGCATTAACATGCAGTGTTGTGGAAGTTTGTACCAGACTGGCACAGAGCTTAGTGTAAGACACTGCTGCAGCTCAGGCAGGCCTTGAGAGCTGTGATGGAAGTGCAATTGCAGTCCTTTGACTCTGATGTTAGAAAATAAATGATCTGGAAGTGATGTGTTACTTAAGAACAAAGCAGTAACATCTTATTTAATTAATTTCAAATGGGTTGTGTGCAGTTATGTGCAGAAAGCAAAATGGCAGCCAAGTATTTCCTACGAAATTTTCTGCAAAATTCTGTGTACATATTTCCTGAATTTTCATTTTGAAAATTAATGTAACTTTAGAGATCAATCTACAAATTCAGTTGCTTGCTTTGGCCTGTTTTCATAGGAAGAACTAATTAATATGTTGTGTGTTGAAACCATCCACTGCATTCATACAGGAATTTTTCTCCAGTGGTATGTAACAATAAAATTACTTTTGCATGTGGAATCTGTGTACAGAAATGCTGGATCCAAAGAACTTGTGCAGAGGTGCTACGTAGATTGTATCAGGTATGGATTCAAGAGCTGATTAGCGCCTCTACAATGGATTGTAATAATATCAAATAATTATTTAAACACCTGTTGAGTACCAGTTTTCATTACAGGCTCTAATAGGTTCTTTCAAAACTTTCACAGTCAGTACAATTATTTCTCATTTTCATAATTACTACCTCTTCTAAAGTCCATATTAGCTATATGATTTTCAAAACAATTAAATTTAACAGACTTTGAGAGCTGCAGTGTAAACAATGCACATATGCACAAACAGCTGAAGGACCTCGTCTTTTGCTTTTTCCCTCTGTGTGACGCCTCTGAGAGCTGGCAGGTTGAGCCAGGCTCTGCAGTCCTGGGGTGACACAGTGCCTGCCTGAGTGCCCAGCTCCTCCTCTGCCCGGGAGTGCAATCTGTGGCTGAAGACAGCTGGCACAAAAATCCATGACGGGTAGGTGGAGCTTGCCATGCTTGCCTTCCCCTGTCTACACCTGACATTGCTCAGACAGAGACAGGGTGTTTTTGGCAAGCTTGACACTTCCATGACAAAAAAGACCTGTCAACCAGGAGAACCGAGTTCCAGAAGTGATGAACTGTCCTACAGGGCAGGAGTGGCTGGACTCCACCATTTACCCCAACAGAAAAAATATTCAAAACCATAATATTTTTCCAAAACATTCTACCAAGAGATAGAGCAAAAAATTGCCTCAGTAAAATGTTTTACTGAAATAAAAAACTAGCATCCTTTATTGAACTGAGAAAAATTCTGATCTGCTCCGTTTTCCTGGCGGAGTTGTCACGTGAATGATCAATGGGAGGTTATGTCTAGGAAGTAACCTGGGTACAGAGGGACAGCTGTCAGTGCACGGAAGGGCAGTCAGGGACCAGCTGGGGGAAAGGCTGTTCCTCCTGCTCTTTGCTTTAGCCCCTGGTAGCAAAAGTGTCCAGAGAGGAGTAGCAGAGGAGCTCAGGCTGAAGAAAGTTCTCAGGAGACACAGGCAGGCATGTCTTTGTAATGCATCTGTGTGGGAAGGGGGGTGTTTGACTGGTAATAACACGGGCATATATTTTCATAAGGTTATCCCATTATATTCTGTAGAGTTGGTTTGGAGTTTTTTTCCCCCTGCATGTTTGGGGTTTTTTGTGTTTCTTTCTGGTTTTTTTTTCGGTTTTTTTTGGACTTGGTCTTGAATTCCAGCTGTAGTGGAGAGCTGGCCAAGTAGGCTGTGTAAACATCCAAGATTTAGCACTTCAGGGCCACTATGTGATTCATGAGCTTCAGTGACAGGAGAGCCAGGCTCTCTCCTTTTTATTGGTTTACAAAAAGCTATGGGGAATGCTTAAGTTAAAAGGGCAGTAACCTGTTCTTCTTCTCCCTTTAGAAAAGTCACCAAACATTTTGTATTGGGATTTTTACATTTATTCAACCTCGGATATTACTTTTGTAGACTCAAAGCTATTCATGGTGTTTGTTCAGTGGTGACACTTCTGCAAAGTGCTCTCCATGCTTTAGTTGGTACCAAGCCAACTGCTGAGAGGTTTGAAGGCTGATAACTATTTGGATTTAAACAATGAAATCCACTGCATGTGAAAGCTAGTAACTGAAATGCTGACTGTACCAGGAGAACATGACTGCCAGAATAAGGGCATTTTGTCAAACACTTTGAGAAATAATAATTAAAAAAATATAATAATGAAGGTAGTTGTACAAATGTATTTTATCATCATCATGTCGGCAGAACAGAGAGACTTATTAAATTTACTTCAATCCCAGTCAGTTCTTTATAACCTTGACAAAAAATCAGAGAGAAAAATAAATAAGTTGTCTATATTCTATATTTTTAAGTTGATTTCTCATTTGCATCAAAAGTTAATTATTAATGTTTGCAAAATAGTATTCTGGTATATGGGCGATTTGCAAACTGTTCACTGAGTTTATTATTTAAGATTACTCTTAACTGTAGTTTTTGGCAATGTTATGCTGGTCACAAAGCCATCAAATATTCTTCAGAGGATGTACTTATGAGACACACAATGGGACATTGAGATGGGACATTGAGATTTATACAGAAAAAGGTTATTTTTAATACTTTTGTAACTTGTTTCTCATTAAAAATAAGCTAACACTAGAAAATGTGTGTGTAGCCAAAGGAATGCAGCAGCAGCAGGGCCTGTAGATAGACTTCTATTACAAGCAGCAAAGAGGTAAGAGAGGAAGAAGGTAACTGAAATGTAGATCTGTAGCAAGATCATCTGTTAGTTCACAGACTTTTGAGGTTTCTAGAATCTCTTTGGGGCCCATTTTCCTCATTTTTTCTTCTGGAACTGCCTTTTTTTGCACTTCTCCTCAGCTTCTGCTGGAACTTTGCAAATCTCCATAATTATTTTTCTAATGGGAAACTTTGCAGATGTATGGGAGGCTGTTGTGGGCTTCACTAATTTATGTAATCCAGGGGAAGTGTTCCCAGCTTTAGCCTGGATCTGGATGGCCCAGATTGACCTCAGTGGTGGGCTGGTAAGCACTGCTGGCTGGGCTGACCCTTCCAGCAGGTCCATGGACATGATGACTGTGGTCACCCTAGGAATGCTCACTGGTGGCAACATCAGTGCTATTTAAGGGAGCATCTAAATTTGTTGTCTGACTAGTCAGTAGATGAGGTGTGTGGCTATTTGAAAATGCTCATTTTGTGACCTTTGGCTTTCATCCAGGACCTATTTCAGTCCCAACCTTTGGCTCATATCTTTGTTTTTGACTCAGGCTCTTGACCTTTGGTCTTTGGGTGCCAGATCACCTCTCATCCTAGGCTTGGATTCTGTGGTTGGATATTAGCTCCAACTGCTTATTGCAGCTTGGCACTTAAATCTTGTATGGGCTTTCGAAATTTCCCCCTTTGGGCACTGATTGTACTTCTTAAATTTCTTTTTCAGTCTTTATGTAAAACTCTTGTAACGAGAACAACTCTACTCGAAACACGTCCCTTTTCTCATGGGTTGTTAAACTGAGGATGCAGAGCTGTGTGGACCCTCCTCCAGGGATCCCTGATTCCTACTCACCATGGAGAGTCTTTTGGTTACCTTTGTGCTCACACTTATATGATGTGCGGGTGGGTGGGTGCCCATCAGCAGAACCTCAGCCCCAGGTGGCTGTGGAAAATCTGTTTTATGGCTAGACGTTCCAAAAGCCAAAATGTGTGCAAGCCTGAAAAATCCCAGCACCCTTTTTGCTACAAATCTGCTGCTGAGACACCAACCTGTAAATTTGACCAAATGTGGAAGAAGAATTAAAAAATCTCCATAAATCAAAATGAAGTCACTTAATTTCCTCCTAAGACATTTTACATGAAATGGCAGCAAAATTCATATATAAGGAAAATAAAAGCAACCCCAACATCCCCATGGTATTTTCAGTAAAAGCATCACATAATTCTGTTGGTTTTGGAGGTCAGATGGCAAGCTTCATGTTCACAGTCGTGACTACATGGTCATATGAGTTTGTTTCCCTGGCTTTACAGGGACAGTTCGTGTGAATAACTACTCCTGTAGAGTGAATAAAGGCATTTGCAATCTGGTCCCAGCTGGAAACTTATTTCTGAAGCCAGTTCATTCCCTTCATAAAACACACATTCTTTATTTTATCTTGCTTTGTACTGAGTTCACATTATTTGAAATCTTTAGGTCGACTGCTATACCATTCCAAATTGCTTCCTACTGGAAGAGACACATATTTTATAGCTCTTGATTCTTTCCCGACATATATTTGGAATGGGGATATTCTTCTTGTCTGGGAGGAGAAGGGTAATTGCTGCCTGCCTGGATATCAGTTAATTAGCAGTCTCCTCACCAGTGGACGCCTGGCTAAATTCACTCCTTTGCTGAGTAATTTATTACAGAATCACAGAATCACAGAATCAGTAAGGTTGGAAAAGACCTTAGAGATCATCGAGTCCAACCTATCACCTATTACCTAACCTAGCCAAACCTGTTACCTAACCTATTACCTAATTACCTAACCTGTTGCCATCCTGCTACCAACACACCATCCTACCTATAACACACTACCCTAATATCTAGGTCATGCCACCAAGTACATCATCCAACCTTTTCTTAAAAACCTCTAGGGACGGTGACTCCACCACCTCCTTGGGCAGCCCATTCCACTGTGAGATCACCCTCTCTGTGAAAAAGTTCCTTCTAATGTCCAGTCTAAATCTCCCCTGACGCAGTTTAAGACTGTGTCCTCTTGTTCTATCACTTGTAGCCAGAGTGAAGAGACCAACACCCAGCTGGCTACACCTCCCTTTCAGGTAGTTGTAGAGAGCGATAAGGTCTCCCCTCAGCCTCCTCTTCTCCAGACTGAACAACCCCAGCTCTCTCAGTCGCTCCTCATAGGGCTTGTGTTCCAGCCCCTTCACCATCTTTGTCGCCCTTCGCTGGACCCGCTCAAGGATCTCAACATCCCTCTTAAACTGAGGAGCCCAGAACTGGACACAGTACTCAAGGTGTGGCCTAACCAGTGCCGAGTACAGGGGGAGAATAACTTCCCTAGTCCTACTGACAACACTATTCCTGATGCAGGCCAGGATACCATTAGCTTTTCTGGCCACCTGGGCACACTGCTGCCTCATGTTAAGTTTTCTATCAACCAGCACTCCCAGGTCTCTTTCCACCTGATCATCCTGCAGCCACTCCAACCCCAGCCTATAGTTCTGCATGGGGTTATTGTAACCGAAGTGTAGGACCCGACACTTAGACTGGTTGAACCCCATGCCATTGGTTTCAGCCCATCTAGCCAGCCTGTCAAGGTCCCTCTGCAGAGCCCTCCTACCCTCCACCAGATCGACATTTATCCCCAGCTTAGTGTCATCTGCAAACTTGCTAATAACAGACTCCATCCCTTCGTCCAAATCATCAATAAAGATATTGAACAGGACAGGTCCCAACACTGAGCCCTGAGGCACCCCACTAGTGACCGGCCTCCAACTGGACACAGCACCATTAACCACCACTCTCTGAGATCTGTTATCCAACCAACTCCTGATCCAGTCCACTGTAAACCCATCCAAACCACAAGCCTCCAGCTTCACCAGGAGTTTGTTATGGGGGACACAATTAAATAACAATTAAATAACTACAAGACTATTCAGGCAGCCCCAACAGTATTTTATAACAAAGCACTAATTATTTGGTATGTTTAATGGCAAAAGAGATGTGAGGAAATACAGAGCATATATTCTCAGCTGATTATCAACCCTTCTCTCAGATCGCAGAGCTCAGTGAATTAGATCCAGTCATTCCTCAAGTGAGGAATAATTTTGGAGGAGTTATTGACTATCCTTTTCTTCCATGGTTAATGCAATCTTGGCCTGGTTTGTAATGCAGGAAAACATTTCAAGCAGGAATCACTGTCATAGCCTTAGCAAGGCTGCTTAGATAAGGAGAATCAGCTCCACTAAGTGCTGACGCTTGTGCAGTGGCTTGGGAAACGTTCAGAGGAAATGCACGATAAACCCTTTGCTTGGCTGCCCTGTCACATCTTCTGTGGGGCTCTCCATTAACATGCCACCGGCTCAGTGACAGCAGTGGGGTCTGCCCAGATCACTTGGTAGCTGTCAAGTGGATAAGACAAGCTTTCTGGGGAATGTACTAAGATAATTACAGGAAGGTGAAGTTGAATCACATACACGTGCTGTGCCGAGTGCTCTGAGCTAAGGAGGCTTTATTCTGCAGTACGGAGACCAGATGGACTCTGCGACTGTTCTTTCGGTTTCTGGGGGAGAGTTTGATACATATGGTCCAGAATCAACACCTCATTTTGTCAGTTCAAGTCACACTATCCCCCCCCCCCCCCCCCCCCCCCACCCCTCTTTAACTCACTNNNAATTTTAGTTGTTTTATAAACAGAAGATCTACTGGTAGCAGGTATGTGTTAAGGCAGACTTCCAAAATTTGCCAGCTCTTTATCCCTTTTGCTGAACCCCTGCTGGAATCAAATAGCCCAATTTCTTTTCTTCTCTTTCCTGCAGGGTACAGACAGCTGTTATTTTGAAAAGAAAGGCTCTGTACCATAGTCATTCTTCCCAGCAATTTGAAAAAAAGCACAAGCTTTCTGTTACTCTAATGTCTTATCAGATGATTTCTGTTTATATATATATATAGCATACTACTGCATAAATTGTGAAATTGGAAGGTCAGTAGATTTGATGGTTCAGTCTAACTCTGTTCTTTTAGGACCAGCTCTGGCAGTGTGTCTAAGATATTTTGGTACACAAAAGGTATCCACAGGCATTTCCTGGGTATTACTGAATAATACCAGTGGTCAGTTTAATGCTGGGGTGTGCTGACTGGGGAGGATGCACACTTCAGTCTTTGGGTGCTCCTTTCCAATACATGATTCCTATGAAACCAAGCACTTTAACAAGGGTTAAAAATTATTCTACACAGCATTGTAGTTCATCTGTTGCAGCATTTTTGTTTTCCCAGGGAAAACAAGGTTTGACTCCGTATTTGAGTATGCTGTGGATGAATTTGAAGAGACCCCCATTACAAGCAACTGTAATAAAACTGGGGACTTGGCTTGATAAATCAAGTTTTAATGTATATGACTGCACTTCATAGTATGGTCACAGAAAAAAATTAAAAACCTTTCTTGTCTATTTGTTAAAATAGTATTTACATTTTATCTAGAACTTTTCTGCCACATTTTGAATTTGTATGAAAGCATGAAGCTTTCTTTTTAATGAAATATGTAGGGTACAAAGCCAGAAATTATAATTTTATATATTCATATATAATAGGCAGATGTAAGTTTTGATGTCTGTTAGTTCTTCCTTGACTAAACACCTGCCCCTTCATTAGTGATGTTTGTGGTAGGACAGTTTTGCTGTTGTTTCATTACACATTTGTAGAATTTTAAAGCAGTAAAGACCACAGAAAATGGATTTTTCATAATGGAGGCAACTGACTCACACCAGGACCAAAACAGGTTAAAAGAGCAGGGCTGAAACATTGCACTGTCCTCTTGTTACAGATCAGAGATCAAGGGTGTGGGCAACGCAGACCAGATCATTTTTGGACTTTAGCAGGTTTGAGTCTGTTCAGAACAGTCTTCAGATGAATAGCAAAACTGAATTAGTCTTACAAGTAAAGGAGAAGCAAGACTCCATGGTCCTCTAAATACATTTTTATTTCATTTAAAAGAGTTAGTTTTCAAAGCAGAAGAGGTTAGTTAGGATCCTTTAAAACAGATATGATTTCTTTCTTATTTAAAAAAATACCCTTACTGGAATATTCTTAAATGTTGATTAGAATGCTTTCACTTAAATTAAATGGTAAAGTGGAATTAGGTTAAGAATTACACTGAATTCAGCAACCTTTCAGATGGTGGTGCCAGTTTGGTCTTTGGGAAGATCCGAAGGATTGTTCATCAGAGTGGTCACTATTGCAGCTCATGTGCTTCACTGACTGCTGGAGTTGCTGTATTTTGTTTCTGTGAAACTATTTTAAAAGTTTATATTTTTTATTATTCTTAGTTATTATTTAATTAAATAATAGTTAATTATTAAATTATTATTTTAAAGTTTTATTTCATCCCGGGTTATTCACACTGACTGGCTGAACACTTTCAGCAGCACATATGAAGATCATTAGTTTGAGGGAAACCATTTTCATGGATTATTTTTACTTGATGTTGCACAGGACTTGCATCATGTATTCTGGACTCTGTAACTCAGTTTTATTTCTGATATTTTAGAAAGCACACCTATAACTTCTGAGGTAAAAGAGTCATCAAAACTGTCACTGTCCATTGCACCCAGGCTTTGACTTCTCCTTTGTGGTTCTTAATATTCATGAATGCTGACTGATCTCAGTCACATTTTATGATGCACAGACACTCCATATGTATGAGAAAGACCTGCCACAGCCTTGCTGGCTTTTTCCCTTCAGTGAATTGATTATCTTCGAAGTTCTCTCTAGCCCCCCTTTTTTTTTTTTTTGGTTTTCACAAGATCTTTCTGTGTGTCAGGGGATCAAAGATGCCTTTAATTCAACCTCTTTCCCCAGCTGAGGGATCAGCATTAAGATGGTGTTGGTTTAGGATATGCTGGATGGTTGGATGCGAGAGGTTTTACAACTTCAGCACCTCCACAGTGATGGCAGAGGTTAATTTGCCTTTTATCTCCAAGTGGTTACTAGCAAAGGATTATTTTGGCTCCTCTTTTTTTACTATGATTCCTATCTACCTCATGGATTTTTCACTTAGATCTAATCTAATGGCCTTCAGAAAGTAATTGATAGAATTTTCAACTTGGAAAACAATTGCAAAACTATTGTGGAAAATTTCATTTTACCCCATCCATTTGTGGACAAGAATTTGTACTTCACCTTGACTCAGAGGCCCTTCCTTTGCTCCCTTACTCTCCACACAGGAGCAGGAGGAATGAGCTTATCCCTGAATTCTGCATGAAGTTGGCTCCTTTTCCTCTTGCCACAAGGCTTAGACAGGAACACAAGGTCATTTTGCTGCTGTTACATATCCCTGTATCTATCAGTTTTTCCCTGAAATAAGTTGAAGGAAAAGCTAATAATGCCTCTCACTGTGAGGATTCCCACCTTGCAGAGCTAAGGACGAATGTTCTTTGCAGTCCTGCTTCCCTCAAATCCTTTTTGCACTGTTTTGAAACTGCACTGAGACCAACCAAGTGGAATTTCCCACATCATTTCCAGCCCAGGCAGAGATCATGCTGACCTTGCTCACACTTCATGCTTGAATGTCTTCTATATGCTCAGAATTAAAAAAAAAATCTGAGGTTTGGGTCTGAAGAATAGTACAGTAATAGGTACTGAATAATCTGACACATTTCTGACTGACTGGAGGTCATTTAAGGCTTTGAATCTAACTGTGTAAAAAAAGGTGATGTGCAAGTTATTTTTGGGAATAAAAGCAACTTTTAGGTGACTTGTGTGGTTCACAAGGATGAATCTTTGTAAAAAAAAGATATTTTTAAATATATTTTCAAGAGTGTTACTGTAATTTCTTTTACTGTAAATATAAAATATTTAGTTCTGAAAATGCCCAGTGCATTAGCTTTTAAATACCTTTAAGCTTCATATTCTGTGAATTTGGTATAGGCACTAAATTGGTAGCAACTCTTTCTAGTCACTTTTTTTCCTTCCTCACTGATTAGGGATCACAGACACAGGCTGTATGATTTATTAAATGTGTGCAAGTGCAGACACATTTCTAAAAGTCAAGGCAGCTTGAGATGATTCTGTCTAATTTTGCTGCTTCTTTGAAAGCTGATAAAATTTAAAACTTCCAATAAGCTGTAGGAAAAAAAAGATTTTTTATTATTGGAAAATATCTAATTCAAAATAACTTACAGTAGTATGGAATAAGAACTTGATATGGAAAACATTCTAAATGTTTTAAAAATAAAATTGAACACTGTATTTCAACATTTCTATTTTTCATTTGGATCCTTTTCCCTCTTTAAACTTTTAGCTGCACAGACTATAATACTTCAATATTACCGTAAAAATATTTCAGCAGAATCTGGTTGATATTCCCAAATTAAAAGATGGTGCAATCCACATTTCACTGAACATTTTAGGGTTTCAATATTTTTATTTATTTGAAAATGAATTTTGAAATGCCTGAATTTCCCAAAAGGTAGAATATTTATTTCTCTGACTAGAAGTGTTTTGCCACATTGCTCCTTGGAGTAGGATCCGTGTCCTTATTACACAGAATGCTTCCTCTTGCAGCCTTGGTGATCAAAGCCTGAGAGCTGTCAGATGAGAAAAAAACGTATAGCACATAAGAACTCTGTATCAGTAACACATAGTTTAAAATCAGAGGGAATTAAGACCAAAAAAAGAATTTTTCTTTTCACCTGAAAACCAAATCTAACTAGTGTTAATTAACCTTCAGAGGCAGCAGTAGCTTCAGAAAATAATGGCTTTTCCAGGATTTTTATCAGCAGAAAGCCCTTGGTCTCCAAATACACAAGCACAGAACAGTTTTTACAGTTCCAAGGGATTATTTAAAGAAAAAAAGAAGTTGCATCGAGATTTTTCATCTCACTGAAGTCCATGAGCAGTGGATTAGGTCCTTAGATCCGGTTATGTAAACATTTCTGTAACATTTTTAGACTGTAATGTTTGCCCTGTTACTATAGAGCGCTGCAGTGCTTTTCAAAGCTTGATGTTTTAATACCTACACTTCAAGAACTTATAATTTATTTTCTACCTGATACATCCACTTCCCATTTTAACATATACACTGACATTCAGGCGTACATATCACTCTTTGCTTTCTCTCCTCATTGAAACACATGAAACATCTGCCTGAGGTCTGACAAAATGTAAGAATGTTGCAGAGTGTCAGTGATCCCTAACTTGTGTAAGGTTTTTTTAATCCACTGTCCTTTCTCCTTGTGCCTAGTGAGTGGATAAATATGGCCACCCATGCGAATGCTGCCTTGAAGACTTTCTATCTCTTTTCTCGTTTTTCTTACACTGTATAAGCTTTATCATTGTGTAGCTTTATCTTTGTATAAAGAGTCAGTGCAGAGTCTAAGCTTTTTGCCTTAGAATGCTTAACTCCACCTAAAAACCTTGTGTCAAGTGTTAGCTGGGCCTTCAGTGACACAGGAGGGTTGTGCTTTGCAGAGGAGGCCTGGAAGCACAGGACTAGGAAACACATATTTTGGTTCAGGAGCAGAATGGTCAGATAGACAAGGAAGACAATACTCCATGTTCTGGGATCCTGTTAGAAAGAAATAAGCATCTCAGGTTTAGAAAGAATTGACTCTTCCATTAACTTTGCATACTGCACTGACTTTTCACCTAATTTTTCAAAAGATGTATCTCACCATTAACTGGATAGTGTTAAACAAAGGGAGCAGATTGATCTAAAGAGTGTAAATAATAGAAGGCTTGTGTTAGAACTGCTGAAAGGTTGCACACTGAACAAAGTGAAACATGGTCCCTCAGTCATTGTTCATTCATTCTATTCTCCTGTGCCATCTGTTACTCTAGTGCAGTGACACGCTAAATCATTGAATCTCAGAAGCATCAGCATTTTGCACAAATGAAAAAGACTGAGAGTGCCAAGAAAATGCTTTTGAATGTGTGACCTGTACCTTATGTAAGCAGTCTGCCCTTCCCTGGCACTACAGGCAAGAAGGGACTGGAGTTCCACCTCTTCTCTGTGATAAATGACAATCAATTTTACATTGCAACATGCATACATGACCCCAGAAACTTAGGACAGAACTGTGGGTTTTAAGCTCCAGCATTGTTACTACTACAGTGAAAATTCCTTTGTTACCAAATTAAACTGATGTTGTGTGGGCATGTGTTTGTTTTAATATTGCTTTTAATACCCTCTCTTCCTTACAGCCATTAGAGCTCCAATAAGATGAGTACAATATAGTTTTTCCGTGTTCAGCAGTTGCACTGCTCTATGAATGATGCACTAGACTTTCTTAAACACTTGAACATATATTATGAAAGATGCACAGCNCACTTTGATAGAACTAATTCTGAACATGAGAAATAAGCACCCTCTTTTTTGACTTAGTAGAACTCTTCAAATCCTCATAAAAATTTACTGAGATAATAATAGCGATCATATGTTGCATAGATAGTACAGTTCATCTCTAAGTGCTTTTTAAAGATAAGAATCTTCATTGATGCTGAAACAAAATTAAAATGGATTGTACTAAGTCCCACAGCACCTACTGACAAGGATGGGGAGTGATTAAACCATACAATGCACCATGTCTGTGCAATGATAGCTTTATCTTTGTTGTTCTTACCATTTTCTATTAATGAAACCTGTTAAAAACTTTTAAAAACTATAAAAAATAATGACTAATACTGTAATCTGCACACACTTTAACTTAGCTTTAGCTAGTTGTGCAAGGAGTGGTCCTGAGGCTCTCCAACCTTGTCCATGAGTTGATCCATAAAATCAGGTTGGAAGGGACCTCAGGAGGCCACAGGATCCAGCCTCATCCTGGAAACAGGAATCAATACTGATCTCGAATGAGGTTGATCAGGGCTTTGTCCAAGCTAAAACTGGCTCACTATCAAAGCTTAGTTCTAGTCTCAGTTCTTTGCTCTGAGTCATTCTGCATCCATATGGGTACCAGGCAGGCAGAGAAACTGAGGAGATGGAGCAGAGGCACAAGGGAGATGTTCTTTCAATGCCAGTGCTATCCTACAATGTAGAGCTTACTACTGGAGTACAAGTGATATTTTGGTCTTATGCTCAATCCAGGTTTCTTCTTCTACTTTGGACATTTGGAACGCTGGAGCAACAATCTCAGTGCTGAAAGGAGGAAGGGAGAAAGGTATTCTACATTGCTTCAGCGAAATCTCTTATATTAATGGCACTTTCCACTCCCCAAACTAGTCCATGCAGACATATTTTTCTGCATGCCCAAAGTGAAGTCTGATCTCTACCGTTCAGATATAATATCTGTGTGTGGTCTGACTTTTCTTTCTAGCTTATTTATTTCCATTGTACTGCAGGATAAATTTAACTAACATTACCATATAAATACTTACCCTTCTGGATCTTTTAAGCCATTCATAGTAGTCTCATAACAATGTATCTCATTGTGCCTTCCCCTCTCTATCACACCCTGTTAATGAGAGAAGGGATAGTTTCCCCAGTTTAGCTTCTTGCATCATGTTTTGTGAGATGCTGTTTGTTCCTGACAATTGAAGGTGTCTCAGGATGCTGTCCCTGAAACCTTTCCTTTCTTTTTTGTTTTGCTCTTACTGTGTCTGTCTGGGCTTTAATTTTTATGCTCTGCCAAATTTTAGCCTGGAGTGACAGCAGAGAAATGAGCATTATAATGAAAGTGCTGACAAACCCTTAGCTGTAATGACGTGAGTGGCACAGTTATCATTTGAGTTTGCTGTGTTCTTTACTTTAAATCTTTAATGCTATTTTCTTATTTTATCCTGTGTTGAGCAGTGGGATTGCTCAAATGGTTTATGGCTTAGAAGTTGGGCAGTAAAGTGAGTTGTTCAGTGGGGTGGAAGGACTCCTCTCTGGGGACTACTTTCTTCTTTTAGAGGTGTGGAAAAGTTTAGGGTTTGAGAAGGAAGAACACCGTCAGCAAGATGGTCAATATTGCATTGCCATTCCAGGTCTGCCATCAACTTTTCCCCCTGAGATCTCTCCCTCTAACGACACCTGATTTTATATACCCTGGCTGAGGTAAGGTCAGTGTCCTGCGAGGTGGAAGAAACACGGCATTTTTTACTGCAAAGGGAAAAAGAGTGAATGAAGCCTGAAAGAGTGAGAAAATTTAGTTCGTAGTAAAGAAGTGTGAGTTGATGATGTAGGCATTAATATTTTAGTAAGTAACTTGAAGCAGGATGTCTGCATTCCTGGGTGTACGGATCTGTACAAAACATTTCTGACACTAGCACAGTACAAATAATGTATGGGCTAGATATGAATCCATATGGCAGTGCCCATTCCCTATCGGCACACACCTGACGCAGCAATGGAAATAACAAAGCTGTGGCGTTTCCCTTTGATTTCAGTGAAAGCAGAAACAAATTTTGAAGATGCCCTTTGGATTAGAACTCTCTAGCTTTTCTACCATGACAGAAGTCTTTTCGTCTTGAATATGCCCTGGTATTTTATAATAGACAAGGATTTGGCTCCAAGAATCGCCTCTGCCTGATGCCAGTCAGATGCAATTATAGTGTGGGTGGATATGTGGCTCTCACTGGGCCATGTGACCAGGTAATGCTAAAGAAGAGACAACTGCATCTAATCCCTTTAGCTCCACCATACATCTTCCCATGGTGACTGAGGTCAACACTGTGTTAAGTTGAACAAAGTAAAAACAAAATACATATGTTTAAAAGATAAATCAAGACGTATGTGCAGAAGGATGTTAACAGCCTACAGACATGAGCCTCATGAAGCTCAGCCCCATTTTCCCATTGGGGAAGTGGAATCTTCATCTTTGAACATGGAGAAGACTTGACTGTGCAAGACCATGAGATACTTGATCTCAAATGGTTCTGCTCTGAGCAGGGAATCTAAACAGTTTGCTTCAGAGACTCTTTTCAGCTGATATTCTACAAATCTAGTCTATTAAAAGAAAGATTAGTGGTAAATCATCATCCTTTCTGTTGTGAATCTGACTTAACTACTGAACCACTGGGTGCTTAGACCTGCCCAGAGGGAGTTTAATAACTCTGGCAGGATCACTGAAGGAGGACCCTTCAGATGTGTTTATTTAACTCATTCCTGTCAGCAAAGTTAGGGGGCAAACTTTCATTTAATATCGTCTGCTTCCCTGTCAGTATGAGATCTGTGTTTCTCTCATTTTTTACTATGACCTTTGAATAAAAATGCTCGTGATTCAGAAGTTCACCTGCTTTCTTTGAAATCATCCTACTTTGCTTTACTGTGTGGAAACGATGTTGATTCATAGAGATTACTCTGCATCAGTGCACCCACCTTAGCTCTCTTTTACTTTTTTGCTTTTTACATGTGACGTCTTTATATCATGGGCCTTGTACCTTCTTCCCAGATTTCCTGGACTAGGTATGATTTGGGGCGTTTCTGGAAAGGTGTTTCACGGAAGCGGTTGCCCTGAAGAGCACAGCTACAAGCTGCTTTCCATAAGAAACAGCGCAAATTCTTCAGATCATCCTCTCCCTTTAACTCCCCTCACTCTTTCAAGACTTTACTACCTAAAGAAGGCACACAGACACATTGTCCCTATAACTGTGTGTAGCACTTGATTTCTTGAACTGACAGCTACCATCGGTTATTCATTAATAATTGTTTTAGGGACAATGCTAATAGTGAGAACAGCAGCCGTGGGGGGTGATATCATTATTCTCTGAGTCAGGTTTATTAAAGAAGGTAAAAAATCACCAGGAGAAGTTTCTGAGAATCAGAATTGCAAACTAGATGATAAAAACCTTCTCTGGATTATGTCTCACTCTTCAGTTAAAACAGTTCTCTGTATTTCTGGGGACTTCATTGACAATATTCTGCTGGTCATGAAGCGTATGAGCAAAAGAAAATTTATTGGGTAAGACTCAAGTTACCTGCTTTCTTTGTTATGCTTTACCATGACTGTACTCCAGGGCAGATCACAGCAGATGAAGCAAATACAGTCATTTTAGGGGTTATTCTTACCCCGACCTGTGATAGCAAAAAAACTTGTTTCATCTCTCAATGCGTCATCATATCTCCATGTAAAATGCAATGGTTTTGATTTATATTAAAAAAGAGGATTAGAACCTCAATTCAGTCATCTTTATAAAGAATATTGAAATATTTAGAAGGCATGTGAGTCCAAAATTTTGCTGGTTAGGAGCTTGCTGAGCAGGGTGGCAGGGGTAATAAAATCCAGATGTGGGGTTTTTAAAATGTTTTTCTGGACTCTTTGCAGTGTGACATAAAGAATTCATAAAAGCCCTTGGCAGAGATGAATCACTGCAGTTATACAGCAACTCCAGAGCTGAATATGATGATCTCAGTGACTTCTGGGTTGAGAATTGGTACAGGAGATGGATACATGTATTTTCTTGAGTGTACATATGCAATGAGTAGTACGACTTGGGTATTAATCATTATTCTAATTTCATTATGATTGCTCTTTGAGACAGATACGAGCTGCAGTATAAAAAATACTGATTTCTTGAGTAAACTTCAAGAAAACTTCTAGAAATACAAGTATAAGAGTAATAAATTTAGACTTTTTGTCCCTTGTACCACTTTTCCAAATAGCTTATGAGAAGTCCAATGCGTTAAGTCAAGCGGAAAGCTTTAGAAATATATCTATTCTGCCCAAGAAACAATACAATTTTTCATCTCTGCAACATTCTGGTATTTATGGTGACATATAAATCCATGTTGGTTCATACAGAGACCGTATATGTGGCTTAGCCAGACAGCTATGGAAAGAAATGCTCTGCAAAGAGGCAGACAGGTATGTGGGTGTGCTTTCAGCCACCTCTGCTCAGTGACCTTTTTCTGGCAGCCTCCTGTTCACTGGATGCCAAGGGAAAACTAGAAATTAATTTGCAGAGGGACTAAGGCAAAGACCTGTGGGAGACAACAGTCTCTTCATCTGTCTCCCTGTCTTGGGGCTCACTTGCTGCTAAAAGTTGTCCTAACTAGTTTAGCTCCTTTCCCTTCCCCCGCCCAATTAAATGTATGTATTAAACCATCAGCATTCTAGTCCAAGAATTACTTTCCTGCAGATTTCCCTATAGAGAGTTAGCATGTATCTTGCAGGCTGAAAAAAGTGTGCTAATGATGTCTGACATAGTACATTTTCTTCTACATTTGCCCTTCATTTGTGTAGAGCAGTTGTTGAGGATATGTATTTGTTGCTTGTCACTCTTGTTTGTGCATGAACATACACATACAGCCTTATGCAGGGGCAAGGAAACTGAATTTTGAAACGTTAAGAAAAGGTTTTATATCCTTGTTTATCCTCTAGGCACTGTGCTCTCATTTCTCTTTTGATACTGATGGGAAGGAGGCTTATTAATGGGCTGGTTCAATACATTTGTTAAAAGGTTTGCTTTATAATAAAAGAAAAATCCTACCTTTTTGAAATTCCATCACTCAATGAAATTACATCACTGATTTAGTCTTTATTTTCCATATGACTAAGCATCTCATTTTTATACAGAATAAAAATTCTTGTCAAGAAAAATTGGTCACAGTTCAGATGTTTTCTAACAAGACATCAGCTGCATCATTAGTATGGTTTTCCTCTAAGCTGAGCATCAGCTTATGTGAGAAAGAAGTGACTTGCTGAGCTCCACGTTTTTCCTCCCTCTCTGATCTGCATATCATGCTCCATTGCTGTGGTACATTAATTCTCTTCTGACCCAGCCATTCATAAATTGGCTCTCTCATCATCACTGCAGAGAGCACGGAATTGAAAACTTTAGTGATGGAGAGATCTTGTGGTTCAACCCACCCCATTTCCTCACCAGTATGAGACTGAGACATGCTTGTGAAGGAATGGGGGAAACCAGTGACACTCAGGTTCTGGATTATTCTGGTGGCATAAGTGGAAACTGGGACAACCACCACCAAGGTGCTTATTCTCCACTCCCTGAAGACTTTGAAACTCTTGTGTCTCTTCAGTGAAGACCTGGTATCCTTGTTCAGAAGCATTTCTTTCAAGGAAGAGCCATCCTATTGTTTTCCCCACAGATTTCAGTGCAGAAGGACAGAAGAATGATCCTTATTGTTCAGAATTTTTAATAAGTATCTCTTTGATGTATAAGAAACAATCTATATATTTGTTCTGTGCAGCTTGAAGTGGAATACATGGGTGCTATCCCGAATTTTCTAGAATTACTGTATATACAGTTGTATGGCAAATTTTATTTTCATGATCTTTTTTCTAGTTTATAAGAATCAGTCTCATACAAATTCTAATTTTTTCCATTTCAAACCCAACCTTTCTTACACATTTTTCCTGCATAAAACCTTGCAACGTAGTGGCAGCTTCTGTATTTGAACATATCCTTCTCAGAGTTTGGAAATGAGAGTAGGCAGTGGTGTGATCACAAAGCAACAATTCACTACTTTTTGAAATCAATTCACTATATTATTCTGGCTGTCTCAGGAGTAAAAGGAATTACACACGTCATAGTTATACATGAAGAAGCTATTTCTAGTCAGTTTTGCATGCAGTGTGTGATCATAATTTTGGTGAAAATCATATTTTAATAGTACTTTAAGAAAAGCATAAGATGTAAAATACATAGTGTGTGATCTTTTAAAATCAGTTTAACTTAACTCAGCACTAATGTGACAGATGTGATAATTTGTATCTTCAGCACTGTGAGTGAAGTGGCCAATTTAAGCACAAAAGGAGAATGTCCCAGCTCGCCGTCCTATGACATCTTTCCTTCTCTTTCAGTGTATTTTGAAATTGCAAATTCTGCTGCCTCTGAACTGCTGATGCAGAGTCTCCAGCAAAGCCACGAGCCACACCTTTAGCTGCAGGCACCTGCAAAATTCCAATTCATATTCTGACTTCCAGAGCTGGGAACAAATTAATTCTGAGGCACCTGCCTCAAATGAATTAGGCAATCACAGTAAATTTAGAAGAACTTTAAGGAAAGTAATTTATAAAAAAAAAAAGGAAAGAGTAAATAAAGTACAATGCAGTATAGATAATCTATGAATAAATCATCCGTGAAAACAAAACCTGCAAACCCACCAAAGTCAAAAGGATTTTGTAAAAGGCTGCCAACCTGTTAAGCAGGAAAGCTCACCCAAAGAAAGGACCAAAGAACGCTCTGAAGGTCTCTGCCTTCTAGATGGAAAACCCTTCAACAACGGCAATTCAACATGGGGGAAATACCTTCTCACAGCAATGCTCTTACTATCTTCTCACAAATGGAAGTTGCTTTAATGCAACAGAGCACACAGATACATGCATTTTGTCAATTGCATTTGGGTTTATTCATGCTAATGTCCATAATTCTTTTCCTTCTTGCCTCTGATGCTTTGAAGCTCTTCTACTCCGCACTAGGTCAATGTCGGTCTGAGACCTGGAGTTACACTGGGAGCTTCTATATGAACGTATATGCTTTGAGTAGTTTCTTATGTGGTATTATATGCTTGGCTTTTGTGATAGATATCTGTTATATCAGAGTTTCACAGACTGAGACAAATATTTGATTGCTTAGCTGAAATGAAATCATTTCGTGTAGAGGTGAAAAATTTTATTGCATCTTTCCAGGAGGAACTCTGTTCAGAACTGACCTCCTTTCTTCCACAGATGTTTTTGAATACTTTCCATAAAATCTTTAAAGATGTAGGACTTGTGCTTTCTAGAAGATAAATATATCTGCTTGTGATGAAACACAAGGTTTCTGTTGAGATACCAGTGCATTAATATAATGGAAAAGAAAGTCTTACTTAAAGACTTACTGCATTTACTATATTGATCTATTAATTTTTTTCTTATTTTCCTTCTTAATTCATGATGTTACCAGGTTTTTTTATTTTCTGAAACTCAAAATACAAACCAAAGGAATTCATGTTCAGTTTAAAGAAGAAATTTCAGTTTCTTTATTACAAATAACGCAATCATACCTACCCACTAATAGTATTTCTTGTCTTCAATAATAGCATTGGAATGTGTGAAACATGATACCTGATACCTTCAATTTGAGCCTTGGAAAGATGTTAAAAGAATGATCTTCACTTAACAGTGATTCTACATGACAGTGTATAAAGTGTAGAGCTGTAGATTTTAAACCCATTAGAGACTATTGTGACTGTCTATTTTGATCCATGTGATTTTATGAATGAATCATTGTAGCATGTCCAATAACTATGACTGAAAGAGAACTGAGCCTTTGGGAGAATATTCAGTGATGCAAAGTCCTTTGCAGGCTCCCGTTTTACACTTTCTTCAGGTACATCAGACAATGATTAATACATAGGATGCCACAGTGATATCATCCTCGTAGTTATCAAAAGGTCATGTGAAATACCATAGAGGAATCTAAATATAATATATTAATGAAGGTATTTTATCAAAACACCTTAGTCTCAAAAAGGAAAAAAGTGGCAAGGTGGTCTGAAAGATTTGTTTTCCATTGTCCTTTGCCTACTTGTAAGAATTATATCACCTATCTTCCTTACTGTTACTTAAAAATTCCAGTGCTGGCTTTTTTATTGTTTTGCCCAGGATCTCTGTCAGGCTGACAGACATATAATTATCTTGGTCCTTCCATTTACACTGCTCAGATTTGGCACAATTCAGCTTTCCTTCTGTCAAGCTGAATTTTAGTATTGAATTCTCCTTCCAAGCTGGGAAACTGTCCTTGGAAAATTTCAAAGTAGTATCTGGTGCTGTGTTTTTCACATCATGAAGCCACAAGCATATGTACTTGAAAAATAAAAATGGTTTCTAAATAATTAAACTTTGTATCTCAAAAGAAGACCCTGTAGCAGTGGAGAATGACTTAAAATATGATACTTTTCTAATAACAAATAAGTTGGTTGCAGTAAAAGACACTTAAGGACTTTTCTGTAATGGCCACATTCATTCCTTATTTGTTGCAGATGGAGCAAAAAAAAATCAAATGTTAATTTTGGTAGTGCTTAAAATTAAATATATCATCGTGGATGGTGGGTAAAGTCTTCATGCCACTAAAAAAGACAAAGGAGAAACTTTTTAAAATGAATACGCTAGTGTGTGAGATTTCTCTGTAGACTTCCAGAGAGTTACTACTTTAATACTTTACATCCCAAACTCAGTAGCAGATGATTAAAACTAAACTGTAATGTTTCTCTTGGCTGCAACTTCATTGTCAAAGCTCCATGATTTGAAGATCTGTTTTTCCATTAGAAAACATTATGCTATTCAACACAATGTACTTTCCTGAAGATTTGTGGATTTATCTTTACAAAGAAACAAAGAAATTTGATTCTATTTCTATACCCATTTTAGTGTTTTTAAATTACTTTGCTTCAATAGCATAATTTGCCAGTTTTAATCTATTACAGAGGTATTTAGTTTTCTCCTCCTATATTGTATCATTTTAATATCATTACATAATAAGTTTTGACGTGGTTTGTTTTATTTATAACTACCTTAGTAGTAATTCTATTGCAAACCATAGGACCAAGGTGTATTTTGTACTGTTTAGAATGTATTATGACAGATCTTATGGAACATGTTCTTTGATATAAATAAGACTATTAAAAACATGGATCTGAATTCCATCTGCTTGTTCACTGCATTGTCACTGACTTGCTATTTAACATCAATGAGTTCTCTTCCATTTAATCTTCATTACATCGCTGGAATAGTTCCTGCAGCAGTAAGTTAAGTCCCAACACTATATAAATTAGCAGCAGAGCTCCCTCTGGTTTCAGTAAGTCCATGATTTTAACCGACATAACCTTTCCTGATGTTGATAAAATCAATATAAAGCAATGAAACTACTGTCTTGGAGCGCCCACAAATCATCAGGCTGACTGCAATTAAAATTCAGCCTAATATGGACAATTACTGTTGTGCTTATGTGGAATGCAAACCTACAGAAATCTTATTGTTTGGTTTCATAAGCACACACAGAAACCTTCGTGCTGTCATTGCAAGGGTGAGTTTTGGCCCGATGGGATTGATGTCTTCCATGGCGTTTTGCCTGCCTGCCCCAGCAAAACACTTGGCTCCAAGTTCCGCGCTGCGTGTGATTGCTCTGTAAAGCAATTAGCTAACTAGCCTCGTTCCTACAGCCATGCTGACATCAGCACTGATGGCAGTGGCCAAAGAGGTTTGGCATGGAGCTCTTTCGTGTAATGTCATCAGCTAGAACATCCATAGTCCCCTCAGTACAGCCTGAAACATGGGGTGGCGTAGGATATTCGGGGAAGGGCAGCAAGTAGGCAAGAAGCATATTCAGAGATATTTTTATTGATCAGCATTCACTGACATAAAGGTGAAAAACCACAAGGTTGTTTGAATGTGCATCAGAAAGTTGGGTATCTATAGGGAAAAAGAAACGTTGCATAGTGGTGAGTTTGTTTAGCGTGCAAAATGTGGGCAGAAGGATTCTGAATCTGAAGAGAACAGTTGGATCAAATGTATTTTGCAGCCTATTTTGGCAGTTCTCAGGCTTCAGACATGACTTCAATAATATCTTCACAGCAGAAAATATGTGAACATTCAAATAAACTAAACCATGTTACTGCGTGCTGGGGTGTGGGGAAGCCAGGGCGGCTCTGGCTTCTCTCTTTTTCCCTGGTTGACTAAATTACTTACTTGACACAAAAGGTTTAATTAAACTAACTTCAAGTAATTAAAAAAGCACTACATTATTCAATTTTGTCTGATAATATCTTGTGAATCTAAGAGGATCGGTGAGCTCTTCCTTCATGCTGGAAAATCTAAGGCCAGTGATCTGATGCAGGATGGGCCAGCTGACCTTTAATATGCAGAGCTAGCAGAATATAAGGTAAATGCCCTGCTGTGAAGATCTTTACGGTTTGGGGTTATTTTCCAGGTCTGAAAAGGGCTCATGACTGATGCTGAAACACCTGCTCTTTCAGACCTACTGTCAGATTTTAATAAGATTCCCACTGAAAATATCAGTGTTGCTGCTCTCCATTGGCTCTCCCTAAGTAGTGAGTGACTGGTTTCTATGGAAAAAAGAGAGGAACCATGGGGAAATTGCAAACTGTCTCAGATTGACTTTACTTTAAAGTCAAGTTGGAAAATGAAGTTTGAAATATATTTGCAAAGGTAGTCCCACTGTGGATTGCTATGGAATGCTTTTTATTTCTTTCTCATGCTATACCTGGTGACTGGTCTTATGCTTTAATATCAATAGGATCAGTCTGGACACTCAGGTTATAATGAGTCATCTCTATTTTTCTGGGTTTTTCAGATTTTGTTTCTGAAGGCTGGAGTAACATTCAGTTATTTTTTTTTGTGTTCATCTTGAACTCTTTCTGCAAAAACAGTTAAAGGGTCACTGTTTGAAATTTTCTTTCAAGTATATTTGCCACAAATAATGTAGCCTCACAGCTTCCCTGGCTTATTGGTTATTCTAGGTGGCACAAAGGTTATAGTATCTTATTTTATTGCTCTTAAATTGTTATTTTTACAGTGTCGTCCTCTGGAAGCTCTGTTCTCTTTTCTGTCATTTCTATTTTCTCTACTTTATGGATATTGAATAGAAGCAGGCATTTACATTTCTAGCTTTATCTTGTTTTATTAAGTCCTCTCATGCACAGGTTCTGTTAACAGCTTGGTAGATAAATCCTTGTGGATCCTCACATCACTTAAATATTTTGAGATCTTTTATTGTTTTTCTCTGCAATCTTCTCACTTTGTCAATTCTGGCAGCTTTACACAGTGCTATTGTTGGGCTTGGGGTTTTTTTTACAGCCTTTCAGTTCCAGTTCATAATTCTCTTAATCCTCTTCAGATTTCATGTTCTTATATATGTCATATACCTTCTATTTTTCCTCAAGAGCTCTTTTGACATTCTTAGTCATCCACACCAGCCTTATCCTTCTTTTATGCCTAGAACAGATGATCTTTCTCATGCTTTTGCAATCTCTTGCCCTCTCTTCCTTGCCCCAACTCCTGGTTTGTTCATTACTTAGCACTGGATGTGTCTGGATTGAAAGAAATACCAAATCTCATGGAAGTCAATGATATTGAAGTGTCTGCCTATTTAGGGGAAGCATTGATGTTTAGCTTCAGTGGTTCTGAGTCAGCCTTTGCCCCGAGGCCACTGCTGCATTGCTGGCTCATTTGAACAGCAGAGAAGGTGGCGCCTGGTGATGCAACAGGCACAGACTGAAAAGATCCAGATTCTGCTTGCCAAAAGGTAAATCTGTATGTAAGCAGAATGCTTAGGCAGAGGTAAAAAATAAACTTGAATTGTTGCATTTGTCACATAATGTGCTGGATTTCTAGGAAGCCAAAACAAGTCCTTCTGTAAAATGTATCAGCTGATGCACTACAAAAACATGGCACCTGGTTTTACAGTGGACACCTCCCCATCAGAGGGAAGGTGGAATATATATTTTCTATACACACACTCCAACCCCAAATCTTCATATTTGAATATGATTTAACTAGCATTTCTGGTGAAGTTTTAACATTGTAGTATTGTATCTGAAAACAAAATTAGATTTGAAGGATGGAGGAAAAAGAATATCCACATGGGTTTACAGTGTAGACTCCTGACAAAAATCCAACCTAATGAAGAGGCATACCTGTCTGGTTTTATATAGCTTGATTCCCCATGTTTGTATGTAGTCTAACAGCCCATTATTCTTAAAAAAATGGTTCACAACCACCCTGTTTTGAAATCCCTCTTACATTTGCTCTCTCCAGAGTTCTGAAGCTCTACCTCCCAGGCATCGCAGCACCATTCCTCACTGCCACAAATGAGGAGCATTTTACTGCCTCATTATAATCAGTTTCTCCCTGAGCAGAGTGGGTGTTCTGTGTGGGTGTGTGTATGCTGTGTGCCCCAGCACCTGCCCGCAGTGTGATCCCAGGTGAGATACACTGTTCAAGAGTATGGGCAGCAGAGATGTCAGCATTAGCCACCTTTTCCTGTGTCAGATACTAAAAGTAATAAAATGTGTGCGGTCCTTTTTTTCTCCTTGTCAACAACATCTGAAATATTTGAGCTCTTTTTTTCTCCTTTCCACTCTGAAAGAAAACTCTCAACTACAACTTGTTCTTCGATTAGAGCTGCTCTAATGGCCTGATGGAAGGAGGCATTTTGCAGATGTCTTTACATTCTGCCAATCCAGAACTACATCTAGGGGCTAGATGTAGATATCTGACATGCTTTAATTTACTTTGGAGACTCTTCAAGTATATGCCTGACTGCAAGATGCTAAGAAACTGTATCGTTAGGCAAGGATCTCCTTGGCAAAGGTCAGGATCATTTGTATTTCCACTGAGAACACAATGTACTCAGGGCTAAAGCACTTCTGAGACTCCTCAGAGACATCAAAATACTGGTAGCTGAGAGAAAATCTTTGTTGGATTTTTAAGATAATGTTGTTTTTCTCTCTCAACTTTGTTTAAACCTTGAATTTTTATACATATTTGTTCTGGAATTTATAAAAGACTGTGTAAGATACAGCTATAACATGCCCACATTGTGTGGCTTTACAATGGGATTTTGTATGTTTAGGGCAGTCAAATGTGTTTTTTATTGCTAGATACCTATAGTAGCTGTATTAGCACTCAGGGGGCTTACTAAAAATTGTTTCTTTCTCATCAAGTGTTGTTTTACCCACTACACTGTACATAAAGTAGGTCAAAATGTGCTACAGCTATGCAGAGCCCTTAAACCTAAATCAACTTAATCTAAATTGAACTTCCAAGTGAAATTCACCATTTGGTTTGCTTACAATTTTCTAAATTCAGTATGAGACAAAAGGAAGTAATCTGTATCTGTTGAGAATTAAAATATGCCCACAAATAAGCTCAATCACTGGGCTTTGTAGAGAAAAAACAAAAAAAAACCCTCATGTACTAATTCAGATAGAAGCTGGAGATAAATGTTGAGATTGTACTCTATGTTGTCGGGTTTGTGTTTTTTTAAACTGTGTATTTATATGGAACAGCAAACACAGATTATGCCTTAGTAATTTTTATGGCTTCGGCATCTGTCCCTTTGCTTTTATTCACATATTTTCACAGCCATAATCTCTGGTTTCTTATTTGATGATGCAAACCTTTCAGACATAGAAATGGATAAAAATCTTACCGAATCTAGCGAGAGTCGTTTTCAGCAATAATCTCTTTATTTGACAGGAAATAAAGACTGAAGGCAGAAAAAAATAAAATAAATAAAGCAGAATGCATATTAAGTGACTGAAGATATTAGCGTCCAATTTTCTCACAGCTAGGCTTCTGCACAGAGAAATACTTGCAGAATTGTTCTATGAAAATAAACTGGAAAAGCCCCAAGACATAATCCACCTGATCCTAAGTTTTATTTTGCATGCATAATCGAGCTTTATTGTGTTTGAAATTGCACAGGATGTTGACAGGTCTGTCAGCTGTCTCAAGGCAATACCCATATTATGATACATCCCCTTCATGGGGAAATGACACCCTACTTTGACACACCAGTTCCATGGTCACTGAAAGGAGTTCAGTGATCACACATAAGTACAAAGCTGGAAGCAAACTGCATCAACAAGCCAACTGTGTGAGGCTGGTGATTATAAAATATTGAGATTTGGCTGCAGTTGGTGATTTTCAATTAGCTTCAAGGGCATGCAGAAAAAAGCAAAAGTGTGACAGAATTTGTTAGTTGTTTTAGAAATATTAATACGATGCAAAACTGGAATATTTCCATTAAATTAAACACATCACAGCACATCCTCATTTGATGTGCTTGGGCAGTGGTGAATCTGATGAAAGAAAACCAATTCCTAAACCTCTAAGTAACAAAGCATATATCTCAAGCACCTTTTGATAATTGCACCTGCTAGCTGAAAAACAGAGAGAGGCTCTCTGGTGTCCTAAAGGAATTTTGCTATTTGCATCTGCTCTACTACTGATTGGAAGCTCCTCTGTTGCCTTGTCTACTACTGGCGTGATCCCTCAGCGCTTTTCTATAGGGATTTGTTTCTCTAGTCTATTAAGCTGGTCTTTGTGTTGTCAGAAGCTACACAGTAAAGTCTTATGATACAAAAGGATATTTACTTTGCTTTCTTATTTATATGCTTTTGTCCTTTCAAACTCTTTGAACTCCAGTCAAAGCACCGATGTCAGAGGTTTGACCTAACATGGTTCTGGGTTATGCTGAATGTCACTATAAAGCCAAGAAGAAAAATTAAGGTAGAAATCTGGATGTCCTACAGTGTTCAGAGAGACATGGGAAGGAATTTTTGAGTAATATACAAGTCATACATGTGTTTCAATACTCATAAAAACAAAGGTTGAACATTTATACAAGGTGTTAATGTTAAAGCCAAAGATGGGATCTTTATGAGACAGTCCACGTTCTACCTAGTGATGCACTTTAAAAATTATTGTCTTATCATTTATATAGAGATTACACCACACTTTCTAAATTACTTAACTGCGATCCTTTACTCCTGTGAGTAGTGCAGCTCATTAGATCTACTTGTAAGAATGCCAGACTTTAAAGAAATATGACTATTGCTCCAGATCTGAAAGTCTCAACTTGTGTTTCACTTCAGTAGTAGTTTATAATTGTTTCCCCCATTCTCTAATGTAGTTACTGTGACTCTGCCCATGTTCTGTAGGCCTGTGATATTCTTATTATCTATGGCTTCTGTTTCAGTGGGGGAAATGCTAATGCCAACAAAGAGACATGACTACATTTTCTCTAGTAGGCACCAATTAACGCAGAGCAAGTTTTCTTCTTATATTTGTTGTTATCTCCTCCTTACTCTGAGACCAGCTTGTGCCTACTGCTAGACCTACTTACTGTGATACAGGTACGGCTAAATCCTGCATGCTTTTTGAATAATAAGTTTGTAATAAATCTTGTGTTGCGTCCATTGCTGAATACATAAATTAATTAGTTGATATAAATATTTACCTCCAGTTTCTTGCTGGAAGTGTAGGTTGTCCCACACACTGAAATAGTGTATATTCCTGTAAAAGTAAGAAGGGATCACGTGAAACCGTGTCATGATATAGCCCCATAATGAAGTAGGACCTTTCTTGACCTTGGTGTGCCCAGCTGTGCAGCTGTAGTTTTCTTCAAGAGCTGCTTATGGCAGGGAATGTAGTACATAATTATAAAAATCTATTCGGGAAAGCTTCTATAGAGAAATTTGCTACATTCAAGTTTCCTGTATCCGCCAAGAGAGAAACATTTTTTGAACCACAGGTAATATGTTGTGTGAAGAATTTGATGAGTAACCTGAGAATTTGATTTCACTCCGTACCCTGCTACATGTAAACACCCATAAATTTTTATATCTGCCCAAATATCTGTGTCAGTTTGTTAATATTTACATAATACAGAGCTAATGAATTTTACTTGTTCTAGCAAAAATACTTCCAGATAACACAGCAGAAAAAGTTGGTTTCAAAGCCCAAAGTGAGTTTACATTTGAAAGGATACATTGGGGCTTTCATGGGAGAAATCAAAGGGAAGGAAGGAAGGAAGGGCAGGAACTCTTGCCCAAAAACGTCTTTTCATATGGGCTGGGCTCCCCTGGGGAGCAGTGCTCGGGCAGCACCTGGGGTGGCTCCCACGGGGTGCAGCCGGAGAAGCTCCTGGGGCTGGAATTCCCAGTTGCCGCTGTCGGCCCCGCCGCCCCCTCTCCCGCTGCCTGCTGGGGGCTGCTGCTGCCTGGCTCTTGTCTCCTGCAGTCGCCGTGGGAGAGCCCCCACACGAAAGTGTTTGCTTGTCTAAAGTCTGTGCAGTTTTTAGTAGTCTTCCAGCCTCTGGTGCGGGGTTTTGAAACTCCATCACAAGCCACCAGCAGAACATTCTGCAGAAACCGGAGTGTGGCTTGTATTTATAAAAGTTATTTGTTTGCATGAGGCACATGTGCTGATCCTGTGAGTCATCCATCCATTTTACTGTGACATTTTCAAGCACAATTATGTGTAGTGGAATTTTTTTGGTAGCTGGCTATGTTGCCCATCTGTGAAATCATCATTCTACCGAGCACTAAAAATAGAGATGAAACTCTTGAGAGAAAATTTTGAATCTACTTAAATGACAGTTTGAAATGTGTTTCTGCAGTCAACAGTTTAAATATTTTGTATCCTATATATGGATGCTCTAAATTTAAGGTGATGTAGTCCTGCTGTCACCACTTCAATTCACCTTGCTAGCACAGTAATAGAGTTGGAAATAATTTCTGGCTAGAAACCCAGTCTGATGCCCATCAAAGCCAAATCACTTGGGCCCCAAATGATTGGGAATGGCATAGGTATACAAGAACTCTGCAAGGTGGATAACACACGGAGTGGAAAGTATTTAATAATAACAGGGAATCACTGGAATATGAAGACAATCCATGACTGTAGATCAGAGGGGAACAAGGAGAAGATTATTTCCTGATTTTTGACTACTAGGAAATGAAGCTTTGAGATAAGAACAACAGAATATTCAGTAATTTTTAGCTGACTGTCTTTTCAGTCAAAGCAAGTTAGTGAAAAAATATGGTAAACATTGAAAATAGTGATAACTACAGCTAGGAGAGGGAACTGCTGGAAGAATATAAACTGTGTTGCTGAGTAATAGCATCCTAATTGAAGCTACAGAAAGCCAAAGAATCTAATTAGTCGGGAAAACACATTTCATTACATTCTTAGTAATTTGTTTTGAAAAAATCCAACTGGATTTTATTTTTAACGGATTTTCAGTACATTCAGGGCAGATTACATTGTTTATACTTGCATATAGAGATAATGAAAATATAGTTGCAGAAATACACAAGAAAGTGTTCAGTTCAAAATCATGTTTGCAGTTGTTCCATGCTGTCTGGGTGCCGTTATATAAAGTTCTGCAGAGAGGATGGAAAAATAAATGAGGACTTTTGTTGAGTTGGTGAGCAATACTGGAGAGCATCTCCCATTTCTTTAATCCACAGGCAACCTGAGACATAGTTGAAGCTATAACTCAGCCAAACAAATGAGAAAAGCATTCTCTGCACCCTGCTGCCTTCCCTCCTTCTCTCTCCCTATCTCTCACCCACCCTGATTTTGCACAAGTTTTCATAATGAGATTTTTTTCACAAAATGTGCAGCTAAATTTCCAGCCAACTAAAATAGTGTTACTCACTTCACTTACATTCAGCTTTCAAAAAATTGTAATTTTGGTGAATTTATATACAAATGATTACATGGCAAGACCTCAGTGTGGTAGTTCTCTTGTATCTTGAACGTTTTTTTCAAACAGTAAAATGAGTATGCTTAGTATTAGGATATTTTGCTCATGCAAATTATTAAAAAAACAATGATGCAAAAACATAAAAGGCTATTCTTGCAGAGGACAAATAAATATTCAGTGTTCTATCCTATTGGAAGTTCTTTTACCTATTAAATTTCAAGCATGGATAAGGTCAGCAACACAGACAATTAAGCCTCTCTCTCATCATTTTTATTGTATAGTGGATTAATTTATTTTTAAATCCATTTATGCATAATTTTATCTATTTTTGAGTACCAAGTTAATGGATTTTCAGAAGTATGCATGTTTTATATTTATCTGTATAAACTACATCCACAATAACAGAGTGCTATTTTAAGTTCTTTAAAGAATCACCCTTACTTGTAGTGACATCAGAAAGATGATATTTACTGATCTGCCATAAACATACAGAGATATTTAAATTTCATCACGGTCTTTTTTAGATAAAAATTTGAACATCTTCAAACTCGAACTGCAGCTCTAGCACATTTCAGATGAGAAGAATGAAAACAAAAGTCCTCAGGCAAGAAAAAGAGAATGCATCTGAAAATACATACAAAATTAAAAAGACATACATAACATAGAGGAGAATGAATCCTGCAAGTCCTTGTTTGCAACATAGCCATCTTTCATTAAAATATTCCTCCCCTGTATAAGGATAGTAATAGTTTAGTATATATTAGCATAGTAATAACTTCAGCTGGACTATTAGAATTAATAATGGATTAACCTGCATGAGTGAGAATCCCTGCCTTGTTAAGGACTAGGCTGGTTCTCTAGCTTCCCATTTTTTATAAAATGATGTATTTGTTACGTAAGTTCCACCCACATGCATTGCAATTGGATTTGTTCTTTCTTCCTGCAATGATCTGCTGCTCAGTATTGCTGTGCTCCACTCCCCAAGTCCATCATGCAGGAAGTTTTGATTTATCCTTCTGCACAACACCCCAAAATTCTTAATAGGCTCTGCTCCTATGATGTCCGTGAGAGGTTGTTTCTTTGGCTGCCTCTTTTCTTTATAGAGAATAAATCCCTTAGAAGCAATAAATGTTATCAAGGGGGAAATTATAATAATTTAGTTGTAGATCTGCAATAAGCTTATGGTAATACTAAATGTATTTGTTCCCTGCTCTACCATTCTATAACATATAAGGGAAGTACGGTGAGCATGGCATAGCACAGAGCTCTGACAGATGGGAACATCCATATTTTTTCTCTGAACAATGGTTGTTCCCATTCAAAATGTCATTGCTTATTCTGGTAGCCAGGACACCTTCTAAAACATCCACAGAATCCTGGCCATTTCATTCAGGAGTAACTAGGATCAAAGTAACAGAAAAGTGTTTCTGTTAAAAAAAAAAAAGGCAATTAAATAGACACATATAATTAGACACAAGTTGTTAAAATAAGGGAAAAGAGCTGTTCAGATAAGAATTGAGGGGTTGAGTAATTAGCACTTTTGTGACTAAAGACTATTACTTCTTGAAACCTTTCTCAAAACTTTCTAAAAGGACAATCTTTTCTTTACTCTAGTTATGATTTTGAAAACATTGGAGGTAATTTGATGTAGCAATAGAGAATTAACTCTTGAAATACGCACAACTGTATGCTTACAGGTTTGGCCCAACCATGACGTTTTTTCCCCTCTGTTCCATGGTTTTATTGGGAGGCTTACAAAGGTTCATTTTGAGGACTATTTGGTGGCTTCCAGAACACATTGCTATCGTCCATTATAAGGACTTGAGGTTAAAAAATTGACTTTGGTGAGGCTGAAATCCAGGAAATTTATGAAAACATTTGCAAGGGGAGCAGCTTTTTTCTATGGGATGCTTTTTTTGCTTGTGTTATATCCAGGCCTTATTAGATATGAATTTCTGAACAGTGCCTCAGTGCTTAATTTCATAAGCCTCATTAAAAAAAAATATTATTTGGATGCTGGAGTCCAGCTTTGCCAAGGTACTGAGTGCTGAGTACATTAGGTGCCTACTTCAGTGCCTGCAGTGGTTGTTAGGCAACTAGTCTTCATTTAGATACTTTTGAAAACCTACCAAGCATTTTTGACACCTAAATATCTGACTGTTGGGAAGGCTCTGTTACTTTCGTGGGCATTTAAAGCAAGTACCTAAGTATGAGGTTGACTCTTTCATCTGGAACCACCTGTGCTGTAATGACACCTGTGAACAGGGTGTGGTGCCTTCCCAATCAACCAAACCTACAACACCTGAGCCCATCAGGCCAGAAGATTCTAGAAGAGGAAGTGCTGAGACAGAGGTCAGGGAGTGGTTGTGGCGTTTTTGGCTGTGCAAGGTTACTTTCCGAGTTAGCCTTGCGGCTAATTTTTTTTTCTTTCAATCCTTTGATAAACAAAGGTAAAGCCAAACGGGATAGGCTCCAGCTAACAGAGACTTGGATGATGGGCATTCTTCACTTGCTCCCCAGAGAATATCTGCAGTATTAAGGTTTGATTGCTCTTCTTCTAATAACTGTCTGTAGACATTACTTATTATTAATTAGATGGTGATAGTTGTAGGTGAAGGATGGCTGAAAGAGCGGGTAAGGATGTGAATAAGGAAGTTGTAGTGGACAGAGAGAGTAGAAATAGTTTCACTGAAACGCTTTATTAACAAAATGCCAACTTTGTAAAAGATAAAAGTTCTAACCCTTTTAGTTTGATTGTGACTTCTTAAGGAAAAATCATGCAAGAGTCTTTAAAAATATAGGGAAAAGATTGTTGCAGAGAAAACGAACTGTAATTTTGAAGCATCAGTTCTGTTTTGATTTGTATGTCTATAATTCTTCCTGTACTTCGTTAATCATTTCTTGTAGTGACTGAAACACTGCCTTGCCGTAACTGAGGGCAGCAGTCCCGAGTTTTCTCCTTCACAGTAACACCCCATGGCCCCTCCAGCCCCGTGTATCGCCGCACGGCACTTCTGGAGTAGATTCAATACCACTGAGGCAAAACCTCAATGATTATTTGAGGGTTCTGCAGCGAAAGGTAGCGCTCAAAGTCAAATCATTCGTAGGGGTAGACTTTGAAAACCTCAGTGTTAGCTTGTGTTCAGAATGACGGCACTTGAATAGGTTAGTGGTGAGCTCGGGGTTGGGATAACCCGGGGCAGGTGAGCCCTGAGCTGTCCTTAGCTGGGACACGTTGCAGGGAGCTGTCGGGGGCGGAGGGGCGGCAGCAGGTGCCGGCGGCGAGCGGGTTAAAGCGGCGGCGGGCGCGGGTGTCTTTGCGGTGCCGGAGCTCTGGGCGGATCGAGAGCGGCCC
>WEKX01026826.1:18009-48928 GCA_013390025.1 Pitta sordida | reverse complement strand
GATGCGCTCGCCCCTGCCCGGCGGGGCGCACGGGGGCGAGACGCTGGGCTCCGCGACGCTAATCCGTTCCGCCGACGGGCTCCGGTGCTGCCACAGCCCCCGCTGTTGTTTATAAATGATTCCTCCTTCCTTAATCAGCAGCAAGTTTGTGTTGCCCCCGAGGAACGCAAGCAACCCGGGCTTTGTTTCCTTTTCCAGCATCCCTAGAAAAAGATGATGGATGTATAGATAGATGGGTAGGTGGGTGGTTTATTTGCGCCGAGCCACGTTTCATGGCATCCCAAAGGGCAGGCGGAAGGCGGGGGAGACGGCTGTGCCGTTGCTTTTATATCTGGAAAAAGAAAAAGGAGGAGGAGGAGGGTAGAAAGGATGCTTTGGGAAGATGCTGGAGGTACATTTCCCACCTTTGCCCCCGCGGCGGCTCTGCCTCCCGTGTGTCACCCAGCTGTTGATGCGCTCGCCTCTGGCCAGCGCTCGCCGCGCTGGTGCCGCTCCCCGAGGCAGCTCCGCGGACGCCCCGCCGTGACCCCCCCACTCCCCGCCGCCATCCCGGGGAGCCATCTTATGGCTCCCGCCTCCCCTCACCCCCGGAGCGGGGGCCGGGCCGGCCTCGTCCGCATCCACGCGTTTTCCCGGTGCTCCCGTGGTCTGTTCCCCCCCGTCTAGAACAGCAGGGCTGTGTTTGCCGTGCCTCTCCTTTCCTTGGCGAGCGGCGATCGCTTGGGAGCTGTTTCCCTCCCTTGCCTGGGTAGATCGGTTTCACAGTCATCCCGCCTGCCAGCGTGGATTCCCAACACGTATATTGTGCCGTTCCTCCATTTTTTTTCCCACCCAGGCATCTTCAAGTTTTGAATCTCACTCAGGAGCCTCCTTCCTACAGGTGCATGTAGGAGTAGACTCTGTTGCGCTAGTCAGAGAGCTCGCGAGGAAGGATCCAGGCGAGCCTCTTTGCTGTCATCTGCATAAAGAGGGTTCGATTGTTACTTGGAAGGTGCAGTTTATTTTCTAAATGATTGTGAAAAAGCGAAACCAAATCCCAATCCTTTAATAATGGGTTTGCCGTTGTAATTGGTAGTGTGAAAGATAGCAGAGCTTCATGAACGTGTTTATCATAGACAATATTGGATTTTCACTTGTGGGAGGCATCCACGCATTCTTCTCTGAGCATGCAAAACAGGGCAAGATTTAACTTGCTAGGAGGACTTCCCCCTCCACCACTCTTTAGTGGTTATTCTTAATTGGACAGTGTATAAGAATTTTGAACAACTACTTTTTTTACCAAAATTAATTGAGAGAGTACTAAATGCTAAGGGGCTACAGCAGAGTTGGTCTTAAGGAGTAGGTATATTTTACTGAATAAACACAAAGGTAGGAAAGCTGCTATCCAGTCAGGAAACATGTAGTAAGTGGAAGAATCAAAATGGGAAATGTAGTGTTTACCTTGATGCTTACGTTGAACTTCAAGTTATAGTACTGATTCCTGAGCGTTTTTTGCTTCCGTTCAATTGCATATATCACAGCGTGAGTGTGTGCATATATCTATATGTCCGTGTAGGTAATGGAAGCATCACACTTCCAGGAGGTCTTAAAAGAGACTTTTTGTCCCAGAAACACTGGGACCTATTCTAGCATAAAAAAAAAATAACCAAGTACTTTTTTCTTTCGTCCCACAGAGGTGAACTATGCAAGTAGCACCAGAATTCCTCTCCCTGGTGACGGACCAGCTATTCAGTCAAACAGTTCAGCACCACCCAAGCCAACTGTTCTATCTTGGCAAGCTGCAATCGATGCTGCTAGACAAGCAAAGGCTGCCCAAAACATGAGTACCACCACAGCCCAGCCTGTAGGATCTCTGTCCCAAAGAAAACGCCAGCAATATGCCAAGAGCAAAAAACAGGGTAATACGTCTAATAGTCGGCCACCCCGTGCCCTTTTCTGTTTATCCCTGAACAACCCGATACGAAGAGCCTGCATTAGTCTAGTAGAATGGAAGTATCCTTTGTTGCAGTTGACTTTTTTATAATTTTGTGTTTTCTGAATGTCAGGGGATTGTTTTACAGCATCTCCTAGAGCAGCACAACTAACATGGTAGTTCACTTACACATGTGGGCAACTGTCCTTACTGTTGATAGTAGTTAATTTTGCTTCAATAGCTGTTAAAGATTGTTTCTTAACTTGTGTCCTAGTGATACAGAGTATCATTTTACTCAAGTAAGTAGCTCACAGTCAGAGAGGAGCTCTTAGCTGTTCCTTTTTTTTTTTTTTGTGGAGAATGTTTTCCAGCTTACGTTACATTCCAACAAATCTCTATATGTATATTGCATTTTTTGCCCTTTCAGATAAGGTTGAATGTATAGGGGTACCTCTATCAGCGCTAGCTGGGAGATGACTGAAGATGTAAAACCTGGATCTTCCATACTGCAAATGGGTGTGTTGCCATTAGGGCGAATGAGTCAGATGTAGAAATCTTTTTAAAAAGATTGTGTTGTCAGATACTAAAAGTAGTGAAGATTTTTACAGAAGCAAAGGAATTGATCTAAGTACATGCAAGTGTCTGAAATACGTTAATCTTCTGACCTTTTGCCACATATGTCTGTCTTCAAACATATTTGGAAGCATGTATGTATA
This sequence comes from Pitta sordida, assembly GCA_013390025.1. Classification (NCBI taxonomy): domain Eukaryota; kingdom Metazoa; phylum Chordata; class Aves; order Passeriformes; family Pittidae; genus Pitta; species Pitta sordida. Next base: position 46,300 of record WEKX01026826.1, on the reverse strand, counting down.
GACAGGACATCAGAGGTACTTGCCTATATTCATGATGATCTGTGTGCTGTGAAGGATTTCTCCTTTTCTTTAGTTCATTGGTTGTGATGTGGAAATATGTGAATTTTTCTGGCAGAGCCGAGAGTATGCTGGTTTCGTGTATTACTTAATTACCAAGAAACGGTTTGAAATAGAAAACAGTTTTATTAAGGTACAAGAAGAAAAATGTTAGCCTATTAGCCATGGCAACATCCCTGTAATGGGAAACAGCTGTTCAAGAGTAGATTAGCGAAGTAAAACTGATTTTATTACTATAAACAGAACAGCCAACCTGGCAATAAGAACGGTTACTCATATATAGGGTTTTTCTTTTTCAATTATTTGAATGGAATTCAATTGCAAATTAAAGATAGTGAAATGGATTCTTCTTTCATTTAAACTGGTAGAAGTCCAACTAATTTCAGTAAATTGGCCTCTCCTTGGCTAAGGTCAGGTAAATGAAATTACTATGGATCTAGAGTGGAATAACTCAGCGAGACTCTGTCCCCCTAGCTCCACATCATAAAACAAGGTTGTCAGTCTTGCACTAGTATCAACTACTTACTTCAGTCTGGAAAATGCTGAGGCTTGAAATGTGTGTTGTAACTTTATTTTATGTATGATACAGCAGCTGTTGATGTTGATAGGCTTTGTAGGCATAAACATGGCCCTCAAGGTGACCAAGTTTTCATAGGCCCACAAACAAAATTTAGCAGCTCTTAAGGGACACATGGGCTTTGTAATGCTTTTTTTCCCCCCAGTGAAACACTTTAAACTGGCAAAAATACCTGTTTGAGTATACTCAGTACTCTGCCCCCAGTCTTTCACGGGACAGTTATGGAAACGTATCAGGAAGTTGTGCATTAAATGTAGAGGAAAAGATGCCAAAAATCGCAGCTGAGGTCCAAAATACTTCCTTTCCAAACTTCCACAGATAGGTTAATTGGAGTACCTCCACGTTTGTAGTTTCAAGAAAAGTGAAGTACTTTGAGGAAGAAAGGAAAACTAATGATAAACTGAAGGATGCACTTCATTGGCGTGACTTTTAAGAAATATTTTTCCTTCTAGAAGACAAAAGAGATCTTCAGGTTTCAACTGCTGTCATACAGATCCAGTATGCAAAGCCAAACTGCAGTTCATGCTGCTGTAGCATAAGAAGCCTGAAGCCTCTCCTTATGTGTGATGCACTATTCTCCACTTTACTCACCTAAACTTTCATCTGTCCTGGCCAAAGCCGAATTATTCAGCCATCCAGTTATTGGGAATGGAAGGGCTCAGAATTTTCTTGTGTTGATTGTACAGCTTTCCAGAGCTCATACAGGAAGGTAGTGATGGTTTTCTGGGACTCTGTCATGTCCTACTATGAACTGTATCCCAAATGATTTTCCTTCTTTGGACGCACATCTTTTCATTTAATATTAATGAGACCTTTTTAAGTATGTGAGGACAGAACAGCTCCATTATTTTTTCTTGCCCATCATGATGACCCATATTGATTTAAGACTGGATAATTATATTCATCTTTCAAATTTAATATGAAGTGCTCTGTGGCAGTATGAGTAATAGTTTTCACTCTTTTCGAAAGGAAGAGGATGTTCAAACATCATTGTGATGGAAAATAGTATGGTGTGTATAGTGCTATAGCTAAGGGTGATGAGATGTGTGTCATAGTTATCAGTCAAAAGACTGCCTTAAAGAAAGACTAGTTTTACGATTGTTGGTGCTGAAAGGAGAACTAGACTTAAAAGTTTGTAGATATTCATAATTCATGAATTCCTTAACAAGATGTTGCAGACCATTTGACATATTTATACTACTGTCTATTTTTGCCAATTGTGTGGCCTTAGCTGTTTACATCCCATTCCCAGAAGATGATTCTAATTCAACTAATCATAATTTGGTAAGTATTCTAGGATTTTTATTTTGTTTGTTTGCTATGGTTTTAACTTGGTCATCATGATTAGCTGCTGGTATTTGAGACTGCATTAAATATAGATCATTTCTGTGAAAAAAAAAGTGTATATAGTGATATACTATAAAATACACATATATCGAATAGCTTTGTGGGCTTATTTGCCACTATTAATGTGTGCTACCTTATGTTTAAACTGAGATTTTTGAGTGAAATTCTGTGAAGGGACATGCTCTTTACTATTATGCAGTATATATTTGTGGTAGGAAAACTTAATTTGTTTCTATTACTTACATTGATTAAATATGTTTATTAGCTGTTACTGTTTCGGACACTTGCTTCAGATCTTCTGAAGGTTTATGGCCTTTCCTGGTGTATTGTCTAGTCTGTTTTCAGTTTTTAGTGGTGTTATTTGGCTATGTATTTTACTAATGTGAAGATGGTGGGAAATTCTGCATTAATGCATTTCCAAGTGGTAGGAACATCAATTTGAATTTTCAAAGCAATCACTGCTGGTAAAAGTGATCTTTCATGAAAGGGATGGGACTGCAATAAGTAGTGTGTGGAGATGTACTTCTTCAGTTGAAAGTGATTTACTAGTGTTGTGCTTGAAAATACATAAAGGAAATGAATTTTAATTCTCTATTAAAACTGATCAAGTCTAAAGCTCAAGGGTAATATTGAATTACATTGCGATAACTTAATTGTTTGTATTAAACTCCATCATGAAATAGTAGAGTTCAGTGGTCCTGTGCAGTCAAAATCTGCATGTGACTTTTTTTTTTTTGATGGGAGGAGGAAGCTCATGATATAACGTACATACCAGTAAGTAGGTAATTTTGGATTAATTTACCTGGAAAGTTAGGGTTGATATGAGGCCTTCTATTTCACAAGCATGTTTGCATAATTTGCAGTGTGTATATGCTTGTTTATTTTCCTCCAAGTAATTCTTTTGTGTATATGACCCATTTTGTATATTTGTTTATCGGGATTAAGCAAATGTGGACAATAAAAATAGCTGACAAAAGGCAGAGTAATTCAGGTCAATGTAAAGGATGACTTATGCAGCTGTGTATCGAGCCAACCAATGGTCTTCTCTTTTTTTTTTTTTTTACCCCTGAGAAATTCAGGGCACAAATCTCCATAACTGTCAATCCACCAAGAGATCCACTAATAACTAATTTCATAGAGCATTACATGAAAAGGGTAAAGCAGTTACTTGTGTCAGAGGCTAATCATTTTGAAAAAGTGTTTTCAGCATTAGTTTTTTTTAGGTTAATGTCTGGTATTTCCAACCCAATTTGAATTCCACCATGTGCTGGTATTTAGAAAGAAATTGACATTTTCATCCCTGATGGTTTTTCTTTTTTTCCTCTCTAATGTGACCAGGTTGGTGTAAGCAAAAATAAATTGTGGGATTTTTTTTCCCTTTTTAGTAAGAGATCCTTAATCCTTTCCTTTGTTAATGTGGATTCTAGTGTACTGTGAGGGAATTCTGTAGAAGAATTGAGTTAGAAATCTTCAGGCTCATTTGAGAACCTGCTGGAACATTTCTTGGTGCTTGAGGTGTGTATATATATATATGCTAGAGCAAGAGGGCTGTGTCTTATAGTGGTAGTAGAGATTGTTCTGTTAATAATGTGCAGATCTTTTGTGATACTGCTCTAAAGAACAGACCAAATCTTAAAAATCACCATTGAATCTTTCAGGTTTGGCAGGATTTTAGCCCCCTTTATGTAAGCATGTGTCTTTCCTGAGCCTTACCCTTCCAGTTTGATCTTGCTAGGAGGCTACCCCACCCTGGGTTTAATTCAAGTTCAGCTTCATACATTTTAGTTTGCATATGGATATTGTATCTAGGGCTTGATTCTCAGGGAGTAAATCAATGTTGCTTCATTGAGTTGAATAGATTAATTGCTTTCTGTCATCCAGCTGAACTGGCTCATATTTTTTTGATTTGTAAACAGAAAAATGAAGTATTTATGCAAGTGGGGTTTGTCTGTGAATACAAAATACATATACATAATTTGTACTCAGTCATAGAAAGAGAGGAAGCAATGGTACAAGAAAGCAAAAACCAGTGGAACACTTATGTGGGAACGAGAGATGAAAACTGTTCCACTATTGTCTGGGCTCATGAGGAGACTGTTTGCATGTGTGAGGTTTTGAGCACTTGAAGTGTTCATGGCTCTGGGAAGTCTGCAGTGGCAATACCAAGGCAAAGATGTATGTGCTGAGCAGGTATTCACTGCTCTCTGTGATGGGATGCATGTTGGAATTTCTAAGACTTGGAAGAGAAACCTGATACAATTTCTGAGTCTGTCTTAACTTGTGACTGAGCCAGTGAAACGCTGACCATGTGTCAACTACCCAACTACTGGGTGAGCTGTGACTGAGCTCTGTTCTTAATTTCTCATTAATGTTTCAACATGTCTAACCAATGCAAAGTCAGTTAGTAGTGGCAAAATAAATTTTACAACAAAATAGCAAAATATAATGATTTTAAGAAATAAGTGAGGACCTTAAGAGGAATTTAGTACAGTGGTGAGAGTCCCCGTCTCTCATGCGGGAGACCAGGGGTTCGATTCCTGCCAGGGAGGCAGTGGTGCCGTTCAAGAATTGGATTCAATTATCCTTGTGGGTCCCTTCCAACTCAGAATATTCTATGAAAATAGCAAATCAAATGTACGCATATTTATGTATTAATAATAGACTATATGTTGGATGTCATTATTCTTGAAAGTGAGTCAATTTTTAATCCTAAATATCTTGAGATAAAGGTCTGTGAGAGGGTTCCACATTCTTGTTTTTAGAACAGTGGGCGAATTATAGCAACTGCGTGTGCAAGCAGAGTCTAGGGATGAGACAACTGTTTTTGTTGGTCACTAGTCTTTGCTGATATGCGAGTTGTGGTTACTGATGTTTTTCTGATGGAGCCAACAGCATACTGCTGATAGTTATGGTAATTTAGAGCAGCAAGAAAAGTTTTTTTCATTATGTATATTGGTGACTCAGCAGATGATAACCACAGATGATGTAGGATAGCAGTCCCTTGGGTTATCAGGTTTTTTTGTGTGTGTCTGTCTTTTGAGTGGACAAGCTCTGATTTCTGTTTTTTCCTCTTTGCCTTTCTCAGAGAGCAGAAGGTGCACTACAGTGTTGTTTTTTTGCTCAGTGCCTCCCTGGTCATACCTGCTCTCTCTGAAGAATGAAGTGTTAGTCATGGGTGATACAAAGCAATGCATTCAAACAAAATAGAAGTGCAGGGTTAAACTCAAACTGGACTGTGCTTGACCACTTGCCAAGTGTTACAGTCCTGTGTTGTGTTGGAAATTTGATCTAATCCTTTGTCTAAAACACCTTGATGTGTCTGGTGCATGGCAGGAGAGGCAGGAGGAAGAGACTTGCTTTTCTGTGTTCTGAATGGAGTAGTTCTTTCATGGTTTTGTGCTTGTGCAGAGTGCAGTACAGACTGATGAGCTTTAAAAACAGTTAATGAACTTAATAATGAATTCTGCATCATTAACGACTAGGTCTCTTATCAGTGAATGTACTTAGATAAGTGGGCCCAGTTCTTCTGTAAGTAGATGAGTGAAACTGTTACTGAAGCAGAGAAGTTATTTTTCGCTTAGAGGAGAGCAGGGACAGTTTGCTTTGGGATGAAATCCTTATTAGCTCACTGCTTCATATTTTAATGTGGTTTCTTTAATCTGCCTTCAGAAGTTTCAGGTGATCTGAACTTTCCATACTTGATTGAGCTCTCCTTTTGTAAGTGCTTCTTGTCTGAGCTTGATAAGCAGCAGTTTCTGTCAGAAAGGGTTTCCTGTATATATTCTGCTTCTGTATTTTCCTTTCCCCCCTCATCTGTGGTATGTTATTTTTCTTCATGTCTCTTGTTTTTAACTTCCCACTCATTTCTTTCTCGTTATCTTTTGCCTCTACCCTCTGGCTTCCCTCTGTTTACTCTTCTGTTTGTCCTGTTGTGCAGCATGCTTCACTCTGTCTCATTCTCCCACCTCAATTTTTCTTTCTGACATCATCCTGCCACATCATCTTCCTTTCTGTGCTTTTGTTTCCTGCTGCTTTTCCCATTGGCCTGACTGGCACTGGGTTTCTTACCTTACTGTGTGCAGGCAGACTGGCACAATACCAGTCTGGATTTTGGCTGTGATGAAGACGTTGTTGGTTATTTTTTTACCTTTTTTTTTCCCAGTAAGTAAATGTGAACAATAAGGTGGCATACAACCATGCAGAGTCAATGGAAGCTACACCCCTAAAGTTTTAGTTGATTCTGCTTTCAGTTTACTGCATCTCTTGTGAGTAGACCCTGAAGATTTTTCATGGTGACACTGTTCTACTCGAGAAGATTGACAGCCTGTGAATTTTGGGAGATTTAATTGTATAAATTACAGCAAATTGGCAATTGCAGATTGATGTGAGTAAAGAACTTCCCTCTAATGCATAAAGGGCTGGAACCCAATGTTAGTTATAGACTCTGTTCCCCTGATAGCAGGGTTCTTCAGCCTTGTGTCTGACTCCCATAGTCAGTGAGGAACCCTCTCTGAATGAGGTTCTGTGTTACAAGGTGGTCTCTCCAGCCTGTGCTTGCAGAGCAGGTCAGGTACTGAAGGGTCCTGGATGCCTCTTTATTCCGGGCAGCTGGGATTGGGAGAGCCATAGTGGGGAACGCTGCTATAGAAAGGTAGTGTTTGTGTCCTACTTTCAGGCAAAGACTTCCTGTATAAGTAGCTTTACATGGATCTTTCAGTCTCTTCAGCAGTAAGAAAGCCAGTGTTGTGCCTTCAATCTAGGGCACAGCAGGAGAGTACTCTGAGAAGAACCGGTTGAACTCTTGACTTGGAGGTGTCAGGCTTCCTGTCCTTATCTTATTAGCAACTCTGACTCATTCAGTTCTAAGACCACATGACTAATTAATCCATCCATTGAAAAAGCTCTTGGTTTTTACCTTGCACCCAGTTATCATCTATACTTAGATTGTCTGAAAATGTTTTCAGAATTGTATTAATTTTAACAACATTTAGTAAATAATCCTAAAGATTTTTTTTAATTGCTAAATGTTCCATGTTGTATTTTAGAAAGATTTCAATGTATATCTAGTGTCCTGGTGTTTACTTTTGCATATCAGGGGTCTGAGTCCTCCCCTCACTTCCAGTCTAAACTTCTTTTACTATGTTTCTGATATTTCTCTACCTTTGGATTTTTAGCTAATGCTGTCCAGATGTCTTTGCTAGGTGGCATAAAAGTTACTTCAGTAGACTTTTCAGGAGAGGTGTTAGATAATTTGAACTCTACTGAAAATTGTTTCCTTTGTGTCCTGAGTAAATGCAATGGTGACTTTACAAATAGTACTTGTGTCTACTTCAGCAAGCACCTAGGTGCCTACACTAAAGGGAGTGGATGAATTCGTTTTAAGGGAATGTCATGAAATTTAACCTGAAAAAAGTTTCAAAAATATAGGCTCTAATTGTAACTGATATACCACAGGAATTTTATGTTGTGTATTGGTCCAAGTTAGTGACCTGTATTTGCAATCTGTGTATGAATAGCCAGGAGGGGCCTGTGAGAAAGTCAGTAGTTTAATTTTGAAAAAACTCATTTTGGAAACATTTCATATAGGCTTAAAAATGAAGAGGGTTGAATCAGTTTTTTTGTCTATATGTATGTGCAAATGATAATTTTTCTACTATTTTTCATGTACATCTGTTACCCTGACATATTTTTCTCGTGAACTAACAATTTAACTGCTATAGCAACCTGCCATATCTTTCTGAAAGTGAATAGTAAAGCTGATAGGTTATTAGGTGAGACACTATGCATTGGTAATTAACCTTTACACAGCTGCCAGAATTTCTTAATAGATGGCATTTCTGCAGGGGGATTATGAAAAAAATATTACAATGTATTGTGATTTTTAACTCAGCCCTACGTGTATATTTCAATTTGTCTTGTATTACTGACAGCCCCAAACTTCCAGTAGTATGCATTAGCTAATTATGAGTTACTTTGACTCTTACAGGGCAGATGTATTCAGGAAACTTTTTTGCTTTGTGTTGTAATGCACACCTCTGCAAAATAGATGAAAATTGAGTTGTTAGTGTTTTACTCCCACTGTGTGCTGCAGTACGTTCCTAGGCCTGTTCTGTGAGTGCTGCACTACACCAGTAATATGACATAGCTGTTGAATTTTCTTGGTAAACATAGTTGTGTGTCTCATTCATCTCGAGTTGTGAATGAAACAAACTTTATTTCACACTCCCTTTGGAAGAGGGACATTGCTGAAAGAGGGATATGGCCAAGATAACTGGCAATTTCTAACTGGTAGAAAGGTCATTTGGGTCTGTAGATGCTTGGGAATAACATAATCAAGTCCTTGTTCTTTGTTTTGTGTGTCCAGTACAGCTGAAGATCTGGTTACCTCAGCCCAGATTCAGTGTTTGGAGTACAAGGATTTGAGAAGATGGTCCACAACTTTGTGATTTGTTCTTCAGTTAATGACACAACAAAAAAAATTTTCTAAATATGTAAGGGTTTCTCAACTGTCCAAATCGGAAAGCGTTTTAAAAAGAGATACATACTTCACCATTCTCATTTGAAAAGAAATATTTTTTTCATGTTCAAAGTTGCAACCTTTTTCCTGCGGGGAATTCCTGCTAAGGGTTTGTCTTTCCTTAAAAAGATGTGCTGGTAGTGCATTACTGGCAAACTGCCTAGGGAGAGACAGCATACATGAGTTCTTTTTCTATTATAATCTAGAATCAGTCTCCCAAACAGAATAGTGTTGCTTTGGAAGAGAAGGACTTTTCATTTCATTGTATTGTGCAGAACAGTGATTCCCTGCCCTTATTCCTTACTCCCGACTTGATAAAGATGTTTGTGCAACATCTTTGAGTATAGATTGGTCATAATAAAAGTAAATTTGTTCCTGTGAATACGAAGTATAATCATGTTATTGTATCAGTTGAGTGGTTAGTGGAGAGTAGTTAATTTGGTATTAAAATAGCTGTAGTTGAAATGTAAATTGAGCATTTGAATGGGGGGAGTTTGTACATGTCATACAAATTGAAATAGAATAAGAGTTGGTTTTTAAATGCTCTGAAAACTCCATGTTCAATCATGGTGATAAAACCAGTCTGACATGTAAACTATGTGATTTACTAATTTACTCCAATGCCGAGTGTGTAAACGTAACAGAATATTGGTTAAGCTTTATTCTTTGACAATAGCTGCTACGCTAAAGGAAACGCCAAACATTGTTTCGGCAAGTGTTACTCAACCAATGAGCGCAGCATTGAGAATCTTTTGTGTTGCTGTGTATCAGGGCCATGCCAAACACAGATTACCATATATATTACTTGGATTTGGTCTATAAAACTTGCTTTAAAACTCTAGGTCACAGAGAGTTATGTGTGTTTAGTTTCTTTTAGAAAGATGTTTCACACCAGAAGTGTTTGATTTTTAACATGGTTTTTGTGTAAGTGCTGTGTCTTGAGGTAGCACATGGTTGGGATCTGTGGCTTTTGAAAGTGCTGGTCAAGGCTTTCTTCTTGCTTAATTTGAGCAGTAAGGGAGAAGTTCTGGGTACTTTTAGAAAGCTGGTCCCTGGCTACTTGAAAAGGCTCATGTAGCTGTTAAATCAACTGAGATGTATTTTCTAATCTGGTGAGCTCTAATGACAAACTGGTTTCAGTCATGGTTAATTGAATGTGTGATTTGGTTTACCATTAATTTTGCAAGAATTCAGATGTGTTTATCCTTCTGTCATGCACCAAAACCTTTCTTTTGCACCGCCCTTTGGAAGAATAGGGTTACAAAGAAAGATTAAATGAATATATATTGATAATGGGAGAATATTAATTAGGATGGATTTGCTGTTCAGTTTTGTATTTACTTGGTCATTGTATAGTGAAATTTTCATTTAATGAATTGCAGATTGAATATCATAGTATTTCCCCCCCTGCCCCTACCCCAGAAGAGATTGGGACAATAAATGTAGTTTCTGCTTGCATAAAATTCACTTGGTAAAACCAATTAGCAGCTGGTGCATTTTGTGGTTGTTTTGGAAATTTTTATGAAAATAAAGGCTTTTAGCATTCCATTTTTCTTAAATGCCTTGATTAAACTGAGTGATTGTCTTTGGAAATCTGGCTGCTTGACTTCAGCAATTGAAACAAAACTTTTAAATAAAGACTTGAGGTTTATGCTCATAATTTAAATATAAATGCAGCATTTTCAATGAAGTCAGCACAGTGACCAGGATATCTAATGTCTGTTCAATGTCTGTAGGGATTGATTGCAGTATTAAATTTTGAAATGCTGAGCAGATTGATTTGGGTGGATTTATTTAGTTATGAATCAAGATTTTCCCCGTTATTTAATATTAAAGGTATTATGGCAGTACATTTTCAGTTGAGATGTATGGCTCAAGGTTTGGGCAATGTTTAACTCGTATGATCTTTCTCATAGTGATCATCTTTCAAGGGGATAGAGAGCTGTTACTGGTTGGAAATCTTGTACAGGTACCCCTTTGGATGGTGCCATTATCAAGAATCTGACTCTTACTGTTTGTTACTCTGGTAAATTACATAATGCAAGCTGTGACCAGTGTTGGTTGGTATAGCAGAAGGGATGATGATAGACAAAGCACTTGCAAAAGCTCAGAATTTCATCTTCAGTTTTGTTTTTATTGCGTATTTTCTGAGAAACTAATATTTTATGTATCTTAATTGAGGCAAGTCATTCAGCCCAAAGATTAATTTACCCAGTTGTTTTAGTTGTCCTCCTCTCGTGGTACAAATCAGTTGGTATGTTGAATTTTATAACACTTGACAGCTGATGTGTGTTGTACTGAACTACCAGGTTACATTTCATTTTGTGGCAGATCCACTGGTGCAAAGGAGCAAACAGAGCTGGTTACACTTGCACAACATAAAGGCTGGAAAGCTCTTTACAGTGTACAAATATGAACATAAGAAGTGTTTGTTAATAAGGCTCAGTAGTTTGATAATTATACTTTTCTGGGTTGCTGACGGTGGCTGTGGAGTGCAGCAGCCTCCAGCGAGATAGCATCTTCCACAGCTCAGCTAATCAGACAAATGCAGCCCTTCCAAGGAACTGAGTAGCAAATACCCCAGAGCTGTATTATGTTTATCAGACATTTTGTTAGTGCAGTTTTCACTCTGTTGGATTTATTTTATTGCCATTACTTTTTTTTCATATATTCGTCAAGAATCCTTTAAAACTTGTAGCAATGATGTGTGGCATAAGCCAGTTATACATCAGGATAAGAAAGTAATTACTTAAATATCATATCTTCATCATGAAGACTTACTAGTTCTAAGCTCAGATAACTTTTGTTATTAAATAATTTATTTCTCGCTATAGCGAAGGGAAAAAGCTGAAAGAAAACCTACCAAATTATGTACCTCCTGTGTGCTTATTAAATAAGGTCTCCAAAGTTTTTATCAACACTGACTCAGAGAAACGAAATTAAAGCATTCAGTGATAGAAACGAAAAACGTTAACCAAACTGTACCTAAAAGTCTTATGGTGTTAAATGATGCTTACTCTTTGTGCTTGAATTGAAAGCTAGAGCCAAGATGAATACTTCCAAGTCTCTGTGACTGGCTTGCAGTTGCTCTGCCTCCTGTTGAGGTGCCTCAGCTGCTGCAATTCTGGAGGTGTAGTGCAGGACAGAGAGCTTCCCTATGTTCTAGTACCAAGTTGAATGGTATGCAAAATGTATGGTTTGTTTTAAATATAATGAAACTATCTCATTTAACTGAAATTCCCTCAAAGGTGGATTCAGCAGAGGCTGTTCTTTTGTGCTGGCTAACAATTCAGTTTTGTGTGCAGTGTCACGAGTGTGTTGGCGCCAGCCCACCTTAGGCCCTGGCACGTGTGCCGTCTGTGTTCCTAATGCCATAAGAAGACCTTACCCTGAAGTCAGAAACTCAGTGGAGGCTTTGCAGTCTTAATACCCATTGTTAATGCAGATTGAGGATAGGTAGACTGAGCATGCACAGACCTGGCCTGTTAGCACGGGTTAGATTTGTGATTTTCTGGAAGGACTTTGTCTCCTGTAGTAGAACACTGTCGGCTGCTTCTCGCATCTGTTTTCTCTGAGCACTCCATGGCTGAGAGGGTTTATCAGTGTGGATGAAAAATACATGGGCTGCAAGTTCCGATGTAGCTCCAGCTTCTGAAAGCATCTGATTTCAGCCAAATAAAGCAGAAACAAAATTTCCAAGTTATTTTTACATGACTTTTGAGAACAGGAAGAGAGAAACTTGGTGTTCCTTCTTTCCCCCAAATGCACGCCTGCAGCAGGAGCCCAAATGTCATACCAAAACTCAAGCAATGGCAGGCTGTAGGGATGAGGCTTTACTAATTTTCATGCTTACAGAACTGGTTGTCTGCTTTAAAAGGAGCACTAAATTATGTGGGTTAAGAAAGTTAAAGTACATAGTTTGATACCATAATGTAAAATGTAAGAATGTCGGTGAAACTCTAGTCAAGAATTTGAGGTGAGCATTGCATGTTTTAGTTTGTCCCTAACTTCTTGGTATTTTTTGACAAGATGTTTATCTTTTTAGTATTTTGTTTTCCCACCTATAATAGCTTTTTCCTCTAAGAGGATATCAACAGGAAAATGAAGTTTGTGGCTGTGAAGCATTTAGATGTGGTGAATAGGATTTGTACGAACAGTAAGTTGGGTGATACCAAGGGAGTTCTCTTAAAACAGTTTCTTTATCTGGAAGTGGTTTGGCTGACTTTGTGGTGAATGCTTTATGGAGAATTCTGTTGTTAGAGGCTATATTTTAAATTTGAGTACGTGGAGTGTTTTGGCAGCAAATTTTGGCGAAGAAAAAGTGATTGGTAGTGGCAATACAGGAACAGAAGGAACAGCCACTGTTCCCATAGTGATACAGCAAAAGCAGTGACATTTAGGTAAACAGCAGTAGGACAGGAAATTCGGGGGAGTTAATGTTAGATGTCTCAGAAGATACAGTAAGCTCCCATATGATATTGCATGTGTTATCTGAAAATGCTAATGCTAAGCCTTTATTTGTTGTATTAGTAGCACAAGCAGCCCTCAATGTTTGGTTGGGAAGGTTCAGTGATTGCCTTGAACAGGTGATTTGTGAATGAAACTGAGATGGGACAATCCCCTACAGTAGAAATTGTACATTCTCAGTGTTCACAAATACACTCATGGGAGCTGTCCAACTAGTGATAATGGTGCCACTGAAGGTCTTTTTGTGTAGCAAGACTCTGCTCAGAAAGATTAGTTTAAAATCCACATTCCATCACTTCGCAATAAAAGGGTAGACTTACAGAATGACTTGGGTTGGAAGAGACTTCAGACATGCCTTTCTTTAGGTTGCACACAGCCCCATCCAGCCTGGCCTTGAACACGTTCTGGGGTGGGGCATAAACAGTCATATTATGTTTTTTGATATGGGACTTGGTGAAATACTGCTAGAACCATAAAATACTTGTGAAAGTGCTTTTACAGAAGTACGAAACTTGTAATATTCTTACTCAAATTTCATCTCTAAAAGGGAACAAAACTTACATGTAGGTAGTTCAGTCTTTGGATCTGATGTCTTTGGTGTGGAGAGTTCATTTGTTTTTATGAGATGAGCGTTTGCACTTTTACATTTTGTTTGAGAGTCAGGGAAAAGGAGGGATCAAACTTATGTGTCCAAGTACATGCCAGAAGATGGAAATCATGTGAAGAGGATTTAGTCTCTAGCAGAGATTATGAAATTTTTCTACCAGATATGTTTGGAGAATGTGGAAGAAAAAGTGTAAACCTACAGAAATCTTATTTAAATCCTCTTCAAATATTAAAGTACAAGTGTGTCCATTTTATCCCACGAAACATCAGTATTTTGTATCACTCTTGTATCCAGTATGACATTTCAAAGAGTTTGTTTGAGATGTATGGCCTGTCCTATTATTAGCAGTAATCTCAAACTAAGTCCCTGGCAAGTGTGAAGGACAAATTAAGGTGCCAGAAGTCCAGATACTCAGGCTATTTTCCACTTTGTTGTTTACTCATTTCCTTCTTCCACTTTTTCTCATTCTTCACAGGAAGAAAGGTGTTAGTGGAGGCTCCAAGCTGATACTTTCACCATAACAATGTACTTTTATACCTTGGCAAGTAGTGGAAGCTCATCTGTTTCTGAGAATTGTCTTGAATGATATGAACTGATAGGTAACCTTGTCAGCTATCAGTGAATTTGAAGGATTTGTATGTCTCTTCATAGTCATTGTCTGCACATGCAGAGTCTCTGTAATTAGAGTATAATGCTGGTGTCTGCTCATTGCTGGACTATTAGAGAGGTCACTAATAACAGAGCTAGTTTGATTTCTTGGGCAAGGGGCAGATATGTGGGCTCACACTGGTCTGAAGGAGGCATCTCCTCAACAGACAGGCAGCCTTCCATGTGCCAGACACTTCAACACAGGGTCAGCACTCAGCACGCCCAGGTGACACTGGAACATCAGCTGTTCCTGGACTGTGCAATGTGTAACCTCTGTGTGGGATGTGAAGACAAGACAGGGAAATCTTAGACTTTAAGAGCACAAGCTTTCTTACCCTTTCTCCTTGGAAACTTTGGAGGAGTAACCATGAGTAGAAAGCCTGTGAGTTTAAAGTCTGTGGGTTTCCTGTTCAGAGACATTTCAGGACATGTCCTAAAAGCTCTGATCATGTATTTTAGTCAAGGCCTGGAAAGCTGCAAATACTTCGTCACTTCTACTTGCTCTGTGACTCCAGTTGTGAATAGTGTGTGTTGAAGGCTGGCTGAAATGAAAGAAAATCCTTGAAGTCCAGTCCTTCGATTTGGATGTTACTATATGACTAAATTTTTGGTTTTTGCTGGACTATCTGTTTCTCTGAGTATGAAAATGGGGTAACTATAGGTGTTCATCTTGACTTAGGATGATAATGACAAGCCCTTTTAACTTCCCATTCTAACAAGAAGGTAAAAATGAATTTTTTCTTAGAATTGTGTCTTCTTAAACTAAATATAAGTCTGTCTTTTCCTCTCTGTGTATTGACTTGATTAGAAATGACTGGGTGGTGCTGTAAGACAGTCTCAGTCGCAGAGTGAATCATCTTATGCCACCTTCTTCATGGCTGCTCACATGGTAAATTAATGCATTTTACTTTCAGGGTTCATGCTTAACATACCTTAACTGCAAATATAATGTCTTAACTAATGAGTGATAAACTGCTGTGCCCTTATGATCACATGAAAGTACCTGACTCCCGTGGAGCAGAGACGTTCTCAGCTTTCAGATTGTAATTAATTGTTAGAGTTGTTATAATTCAGACTCAAGGGATTTGTATGTTTTTTAAGCTGAGCCTAGAGTGTGAATATCTTAGGCATTTAAAAAGGCAAGTTGTTTCTAGCCTTGTAACTCAATTACTGTACCTGTTGTCGAATCAGAAGCAGCTTATCTAAGTTTTTACATTGCCATTTGTAGAATTAACTCTGCTTTTGCATCTAGTTAACCCTTTCCTAAGGGCAAAGGCTGTGGCTCCCAGAAGATGGCTGAAGAATTCACTCATCTTTGAAAACCTAAAAATAATGTTACAGCAAAATTGTCAAAAAAAATCAGAGTGGCGTAATTTTTGATAATGTCATGGTTTCATGGTGGAGTTTAGTCTGTCAGTAGCTGTTAGGTTGATAAACATTTGATGAGAATTGATTCCCTAATTTGTAAGTTTAGCTGTGTGTTGAGCATATCTTCACTCTATTGAAGTAGTTGGATTCTGGCACATTTTATTCTATAACTTTTCCCAATACAGTGTTTTCCACATACTAAGAGACTTTTAAAAGTACCAGTATTTCAATGATGAAAATAATAACCCTTCCAAGGATGTTAAAATTGGTGAATGGTTTCCCACAATGTCAGAAATAGTTGGATGCTGCTACATTTTCTGCTAACACACACATATTATTACTTGATAATTAAGTGCTATTGCAAGTATGCTCTGCCTGAGTTAAAAAACCAAATATTTTAGCTTAGAGTTACTAGCTGTGATTTGGTATAAGCAGTAGCAAGCAGTAGAATATGCACTCTGTGATTTGCAGTGATCTTCTTTGTTGGATAAGCTGTAAGAAAAAAGTAAAAATCAAAGACCTACTTAGAAATTCTTTGTTTGGAGGGCTAAATCTGGCCTGTATTCTGTTGTCCTAATTGTGCATAGTGATTGGAGACCTTTTCAGCTTGGACAGGCACAGATCTTCCAAAGGGCACAATCAAAATACTCAGTTTTGTTTCTGTTTCACAATCTTGTGTATGTATATCAGCCCAAAACAGTGATGTTTGTTCCGAGCTAGAGATGCATACATGGCTTTTATGTAAATTTGAAAAGCATTCACACCTCTAAAAGGGACTAGAAGGTTATTTCGGAGGTTATTTTTACCAATGACTTAAGCACCATAATTAGTTGGAAGTTAAATGTCAAGAATCATCTTTGAGTTTGGATGTGCCCCAGAATTAACTTTGGTCCTGCTAGAAGCACATCTACACTTTAGCAAGATTTTCCTTCATGTAGGAACAGCAAATGAGGGCAGCTGTACTGGCTTACAGGATCAACCCTCCAGTCCTGGCTCTAACACTGACCAATAGGGGATGTCCGGGGAACTGAGTAAATGCGCAGGGCTGGCACCAGCCGTCCTCATCCTGAGTTGGAGCCAGAGGTAAGGTCTCTGTGTTTGGTGGTTCTGGACAAAATAGTTCACATCACAGTTAATAATTCACACAATTCATACTTTGTTTACATGTATTGAGAGAATCTCATCTCATCATTGTGCTTAATGGTTACCACTTACCCTAAAGGTGCTTTATCCGGGAGAAATACTCTAACATCTCCCCCATGACAAAACAACTTCCAATATGGAGCAATCTCCCACTCACTTGAAATTTTTTTGTTTCTCCTTTAACAAGCTATTTTATCTTTTTATGCCACTGCAGTAGATATTTTTCCTATTTTTCTGCACCTGTAAGGAAGTAAAATTTAAGAATGCAGTGATTGTTGCTGCAAAGGTATTGTTCAAAAGTGGTGTTTAGAATCAGAATTCTTCATGACATGATGAAAATCCACTTTAGTACAGTGGTGAGTGTCCCCATCTCTCATGCGGGAGACCTGGGGTTCGATTCCTGCCGGGGAGGCAGTGGGGGAGGCAGTGGTGCTGTTTAAGAGTTGGGCTTGATGATCCTTGTGGGTCCCTTCCAACTCAGAACATTCTGTGATTCTGTGGTGACACTTGGGATTCCTTGAAAAGATCATCTGAGATGCTGTTGTGTTTGTGTCACACTTGGGTGTTGTATCAGATTGATTCTGACCCAGTAGTTATCAAGTAGTGATTTGGGTTACCCAAATATTCTGGTTTTATTTTTCTTACCTTTGAAGGATTTCTAGTCTCATAGTGTGTAATGGATAGATCCTGTTTTTTCAGGCTCTGATGTTACTCCACCACAAATACTGCTATTTTCTGTTAGCAGATTTATTTTAAAAACTGCATTTAATAACACTGTCTATTGTTAATATAAAGCTTATTTTGGCAAGTCGACTTTGAAGTTCAAAGTAGTTCAAGTTGTCTGTCAGGTGTTGCATAGAATTCAACAACCAAGTTCATTTCTATATGGATCTCATTTCCTTCCCTCATCTACCCCTGTAGTCTGAAGTAGTTGCAGTATCTAAAAGCTATCCATCAACATCTGAACATCTGATGTTGGTGGATTGTAGCAGTATTTCTTGTGTCATGGAAGGGTTGGTAAGGAAAGTGCATTTAGCAAAAGTAGTAGCTGTGATTATATGTATATTGGTTTTGTCCCACAAGTAAACAGAATGTGTGTGGAACTTGCATCATTTAGGGCTGTGTCAACTGTGCCTTTCAGCAGATGTCATACTGCCACAAGTTTCTCATTTTAATTTTATCATTTCAGTATAACACTTTTGAATAATTTACTTGATAGAAGTTCAAGCCAGTAGGTCCTGGATGGATTCTAGTGATGAGTTTAGCTAAATCAGACTATCTCCAGGTATTTAAATATAGTTTCTGCACATTATTGGTAATGATATCATGTTACATATTGCCTACACATAATGCTAGCTCAGAACACCTTTTCTAAGTGTGCTCTTGCATGCAGTATTTCTCATTAAAGTATATCACATGTATTTACTCGTTTATAGATTGACATTCTGTATCATACCATCATAAACTTTTTTGCGTTCTCTAGTGTTTTTTGTGGAGAACGCAGCCAGTAGTGATAAGTAAGCTGCAGAACATCCAAATGTTTGTCTGGAATGAAAATATTTGGTGGATCAGACTTAACAGCTGTCTCTTGCTTTGTTTTCTTGTCCCAAGATTTTAGTCTAATTTGATATCTTAATTGTATTTAATAAAATGATAAATGACTAAATTTTCTATTACCAGGGTACTGAATTAGCATGTATCCAATAAACAAATAATATAGTCTTAAAAGGTAGTGAAAGAAGCTGATTCCAGCTGAAGTAGGAGGAAAACACAGTTGGACTGAAATTGGTCAACGATTGGCAGCAGCTGGTAAAATCAACTGTTCTGTTTTCAGCCCACTTAAACTCTCTTCATTACCTGATGGATGGTGAATTAGTTACTTCTATGCTGACTACTTGATTATCTAGGAGAAAAGACATTAAACAGTAGAAAGCATTCATTTGGAATTTGTGCCACAGTGTGTGTTTGTTTTGAAAAGCTGTCCTGCCTTTTTGCTGCTTCAAAATATTAGTCTTTGTAGAAGTCTTGAAGGCTGGGACAGTGATCCAACCCTGATTCTTGAAGCTGTTTTTTCCCTAGTCCTGTAAGATGATGATGACAATCACATCACTTGGCTGTTTTTCCCCAAGATTGACTCAATTATCTGTCTGAGGTCCAAATTGATGGAACATTGCTAATAATTCATCAGAAAAGCCTTAGGATCCTGTTCAGACACTTTTTTTCATTTCTGTGGTGCTACATTTTCTACTAGAGAGGCTTCAGGAAGGAGGAATGAGAATGTTTGTTTCTGGAGAGGAACCTTCGTTTTGGCCTTGAAGCCAAGTGTTGTTTGTCTTCCAGGTCGCACTGGTTAATAATGGATGTCCAACCATGATATGCAAAGAGGCACTGCCCTTTTAATGAATACAGATGATGCCACTGAAACTTCTCATAGCTTGTCCAGCAGTTCTGTTAACCTTTAACTATCCTAGATGCTCAGGAGGGATGGACTGTATATCTGTCATCTCAGATTTCTCCATTATGCAGAACCTTTCAATTAACTCATTGAGAAAGGCAGCTACAAGGAAGCAGAGAAGATGAATAACAAGAAGGGATACAGTAGTGCAAGTGCTGCCTTTTCTATAAAATTGTTAACTTCAAAGTATTCCAAACTCGAAGAGCAAAAGCTATTGTCTTTTGTTTAGCAGTTGGTGTATACCCCCACCTCCCTGCTTTCTTTCCCTTGCCTTAATTGTTTAATGTAACTCAATTTTTAATTGAGAGATTGTTCTACCACTGAAGTGCTCTCTTTAGCCACTACTGCTGAACTGAGGTATGTAATAAACAGTACTGGAATGATGAAACTCTGTTACAGGAATTTCCTGTTCCATTAGATGCTTTTGGATTTCCCATCCTTCTGCACTGGTCCCAGGGTTGGGCTTTGAGTGGGATGAGAAACGTAGAGTCTGGTGGTGTGGTGTTCTTCAGCATTCTTTTGCCCTCGTGTTGTGGGCATAAGGAAGTTGGGCTCAGGTGCTAAGTAGGCGCTAAGGGAACTCCAGATGCTGTCTTGCTACATTTGTGCTTGCAGCCTACAATGGTGATGCTGCTCCCTTAGAGCAACAGAAATTCTGCAAAGTAACCAACATGACCTGTGCAGCAGGATGTACTATTAATGAAGGTATCTCATCTTGATCAGGATCTGTGAAACAATGGCAGGGGGGTTGGAACTAGATGATCTTTAAGGTCCCTTCCAACCCATACCATTTTATGGTTCTAACAAGTTTCTAGAAAATGGGAAAATACATTTTAGAAGTCATACACCATTTTCCAGTCTTACAACTTAGTGTGTTTGATAGTACTTTTGCATTAGTATTCCATGTTTTTGTGTTTTCTGTCAGCCTCCAAAGTGCAGGTTAGTGCATCTTTTGAAGTTGATACCATAATTTTTATGTAGTGTAACTTGCCATCTTTTTTTGAAGTAGAAAGTTACTATGTGCTTAAGGCTGTCTGTAATATTTTGTGTACTGGTGAGAAGAGGCTTTTTCATTTAGCTCATCAGTCAGCTGTAGCTCTCATTTTTATCTTCAGATGTAGACAACAGCTGGAAGAGGCATGATCTGGGTTGCTTTTATTGCTGATAAATACTTCAAAAGTCATAAAAGAGAAGGCTTTTTCATGCTGAGGAAAAATCCTGCTTTGTTGTCTGTCCTTTCATGAAAATGTAGAAGATTTTGTGTATCTCATTAGCATTAGTTATCTGTTGCAAATATGCTGACTACCTCTGCAGGAAAAAGCTGTCAGTTCTTTAGCATTATTCTCAACTATCATGTCATTTTATCCTTATCAGCCTCTTACACAGTGAGCTCATGACTCAAACTCTGTGCATGAACCCAGTTTTGTCTGGGAGGTGGATGAGGAAAGAAATAACAAAGTCCTTACGGGATACTTTGCATGAAATCAGCGTTAAGGTGCCATATACACTGAGAAACATGGTGAACATAATTTATTTTTTTTTTATTTGCAATTATAGTCTAGAAGCTTTTTGCTTTGGAACAGAACACTTTCAGAATTTTAGTTTGTGCCAGAACTTTGGCCAGTTGAAGTTTTTCTGGATAACTTGTAAATAAGTATCAAGTTCCTATAGCCAGATGTCTGTTTTACAGTGGCAAAAATCTATTAAAGTCCAGGCTAGGCAAAGTCAAGATGCTCACGTGTAATCTGAGATTCCTAATACTGTATCATGTTTAATCAACACTAGAGTCACAGAGCTTGCTTGCTACATCAGTTGCTTCAGGGAGCATTTTTAGGCAAGAATGTTGATATGATAATTTTTCATATTTTGAAGTGACTACATGCAGCAAGTTATGGTATCAATAATAGGTTTCATTTGACATGAGGTTTAGCAGTTTCCAAAGGGGAGCCTGTAACTGGAAGTTCATAAAGCAAGTGCTTTTGTATTGTAGCCAATTCTAAAATTAATTTTTAGATTAAGGGTTAAAAAATTCACTAGTAAATGTGTTTGAAATATTCATTTGTATTAGTGGTATAGTCTTCAAACTGATCTCAGATATCAGTTGTGATAAGGGTGTGGTTCATCTCCTTCAAAAGTTGAAGTGTCAATGACACAAGTTTTCAGTGGTTTTCAATACCTGAGCCTTCAAATGTGAGGGGAAAGGAGGATACAGAGATACAGGAGTGTGGATAACTTGATTGACAGCGGCAACAATGCACAGGAATGATGTCTTTTTAGCTGTCTTTTATTCAAGTTACTGGAGTTCAGGTGTGGTTGCTTCCTGATTATACTGTTGAATTTGCTTTTGGATTTCTAGGATTTCAAGATCATGTAATTGTAGCTTTTGTGTGTCAAGCTATTGCATGTATGAGGATTGTAGTCCTTAGTTCTTGTTTTAATCGCTAGCATTTCTTAACTGTTGTTTGGTGTTTGATTTCTTCCTGGTTGGTGATGTTTATACTAACTATGGTACTCCTCTAGAGCTTGAAACACTAGTAATGGTTGCTTGCCTGAAATTCAGGTCTCTTGCTTATACAGCAAAGGTGTAAGACAGGGAGCCCACTGATGTTTCTTTGGAGAGACACCCAACACTTCTGATAGTGTTTGGAGGTTGGGATGAAAAAGGACCAGCAGTAGAACTCATCCAGGGACTCTAACATGAATACATCCTAACAGGGATGGATGTTATCATTAAAAATGATCCACGTTAGGTTTCCTTGCAGAATAGAGATCAGAGCCTATAAATGGATGATAAGGAATTTAGGGCTGATAGAGGGGAGCCAAATAGAGGTATTTGGGAATGGATTAACAGAAAACTGAATGAACTGTTTCAGACCTGATTTTAATAACAAAACTAAATTTGTGCCAGGATATTTGGTGAGTTGTCTGTGCTTAATATTCTTGTTTAGAAGTCAAGTATTTAATAAACCTGAATATTTTGTTCAGTTACTGGGCAATGTCCCAGTTTACTGTGCTGTTGAAATGAAAATGTTTTGAATGATTAGTGTTGAAAAGCACAGCAGAGGTCTTAATATTAATGGCATTTAAGTAATAATCAGGATCATGGCATGTAGTGGGAAGTAACTGTGATTTTATGTAAACTTTACCTGCTTATGACAAGGTTGTTTCTTTAAAGGTTAAAAGACCTGGACTGATTGCATTTTTTTAGTCATAAACTAGTAATTTATTCCTAAGGTGTCCACATAGAAAAATATTTTCTACTTGTCTGAACCAAATCTTTGTTTGCTTTATAAACCATTGTAATTCAGATTAAAATGTCCAGATGTGCTAGTATGGGAGTTGGATTATTTTGTATAAATACCACGTTTGAGCTATTAAGCATTTATGGTGACAGTGCAGTAAATCTTCTGACCTCATTTGTTGATGTGAAGTTACTTTAACAGCAAGGAAAGGAGTTACCCTTCAGGGGAGTAAATGGATATTGTATACTATTAGTTTCCATACATGGATAATTCAGAAATGCAATCTAAAGAGTTTAATAGTTGAGAAACAAGAGAAGTGGAAAAGGGTTTTGATCAGTGGCATAGACTAGTTACTCAATTCCTGGCTTCCAGTTTTGATTTTGCCAAACTGAATGACTGTCTTCTGATTCAATTATTTTTGTGGGGCTGATGAGAAAGGAGGGAAAGAGAAAGAAAAGTACTAGGTTTTGGAGAAATCTAAGCATTTCCAAAACCCTCAGAGTTGTTCAAGTTTAGATAGGATTTACTTGCATCATGAATATTATTAATGCAAGTGTTATTTAAACCATATAGGATTATATATTCAGAAGATACGTCTTGGAGAGACTTTCTTTTCTTAGACCCAAACACTTAAATTTTAATGTAACCTTTGTCTTGATAGGTAGAATACATTGGCAATGGTGGGTTGCATTTTTTAAAAACTTGTGTAGAGGTTTTAGAAACTGGATAAAATCTAGGTTGGTACTTGAATTGGAAGTCAAGTTCAATTAAACATATATAAGATGTTACAAGTAATTTTAAAAATACATATTGAAATGTATTAAAACTCAGGTTCCTCATTAGCTCCCATCTCCTCCGCCACTGGAAACTTGTCTCATCTGTCCCCAGACTGTTGCTGTGGTTATTCCCTATCCTCATGCTTCACTGGGAGTTAATGGAATTAATTTTAACAATAAGCCTCACTTTTTTCCTAAACGAAGCAGTGATGAACAGCTAAGAATAGACTGAATGAGCTTCTCCTTTCTGCTCTACAGCTGGATCCAGAAGATGGTGGCATACTGTTTCATTTCCAAGTTTGACACATTATCTTGTTTTGACAACTATTGCCCGCTGTGAGAGATTCTGCAACCAGACTCTCTCTCCCTCCTTTCATTGGGAGCACGGGAGGGTGAGCTAGGTTGTGAGCTTTTATCACACAGCGGCAAGGATTGGACTAAAACAGGAAAAAGTGCTTGAGCAAGGGAATTGCCCATGATGGATTCCTGTCTACAGTCTTCCAGTAAATTTACATCAGCATTTGAATGCTTCCCTCATTTGTGGAGTGATGCAATTTCAGCATCAGTGAAGAACTGAAAATCTGGAAATGGAAACCTAGGTTTTCCTGTTTGTTTTTGTTTTGCCCTCTGTGGACTGCTTGCTTTGTGGATAAATGGTACTTGCATTAGCACACGGCCAAAATGTTAATTGTACTAGTTCAGGTAATTCAAAATTAATGTCTGTTTTTATGCTTGAGTGCATCTGCAGTGTAGAAGCCTTAGTACATACATGAGCATGCAACATTTGGTAACGGGACATTATTATCAATTTGTTAAGCGCGCAGATGGTACCTTTAATGCCATACAAGGCATGAAGAGACACATTGCCAAGTTCTTATTTTAGTTATACTGATTGTGACTATAATTCTGCAGTTCTAGAATTGCGTATATCTGAATTTAGTCCTGGCTTTGGGTGGCAAAAAACCAATATAGCTGAAAAATAGTGCTCTTGTTTTCCTCCAGTATGGAAAAAGATGATTTTATTACTGTATTTAACTTATTTTTTAGTGAGTAATTCTTGTGATGCATGCAGTAAAGGGAGTTCAAGTCCCTTCTTGGAGACTTAATTAATGTAACTACTATTTTTTTTTTAATTTATACACTGTTAAATGTGTACAGGTTTCAGTTGTATCTATTTTGGTGTTTTGGAAGATAAGCTGACAAATGCTTGTAACGGTCTGCATACTTACATGTGAGAGGTGTGGATGTAATTTAAAGCCTGTTGTGCTGAGCTGCTGTTACCTTAAAGAGCAGTGCTTTGCTGGTAACAGAGCATCTGCTCTCTGTTGACATTGTCAGAGGTTGAGGTCAGTAATGGTATTATGGTCTACTGTATACTTAGCAAAGAACAGGGTAAAGCTTTTCTGTTTCTAACGTGTTTTGTGAGTTGTTTGCCACCAGTATCATTGATGTGTCTGATTATAGAAAACAGAATTATAGTTTCCTCAGGTGAATTCACACATGGATTTTACTATGCTCTCACTTGTGAGAGCTACTGGTATTCCAGTTGGATCATAAAATATGAAAGATGTCAGGCACACTTCTGGTGAGTTTAAGGTCTTGGATCATCAGAATAATAATCTAATCTATGTAGTGTATCTTCTGAGAATTGGGTCTTGGGAATAGAGATCTGTGTTCAGAAAGACAGTATCACACCACAGCTGACAGCATTGGGTATTGCAGAGGAGCAGTTGGGAGGGTTTAAATGGCATCAGAGCTGCTGATGACAGGTAGGAAACTGAGGTATAATGTGGGCAATCTGAGTGCAGCCGCTTGTGTCAGCAGTGGCAGCAGAGAAAGGGGATGTGACCAACTGTTGCTGTTACTGTGTTCTTTTAGTGATGTTTTGCTGATGCAGCAAAGCTGAAGCCAAAGCAAATCACACAGCAAAAATACACTTTTCTGGGCTTGTTTTGCTGATATCTCTGAAGGAAAAGGAAACTAAAAGGTGCTTCTGTACCAGTGAAAGAATGGATGGTAATATTGTACCAGAAATGAATATGCTTTTTGTCTTCTTCGAAAAGCATAAGGGACTGAATTCTCCCTCCCAGTGTGAAATTATCAGTAGAACCTGTTTTGGTCTAGCAAACTTCTAAGGGGTTCAGTAGTAAGCCAGAAGATCTTCATTGTCCTGGAGTATTTAATTAAATAAGTTTAGGAAAAAATAGGACATGAGCTTTGAGTTTAATTAAAATGCTAATTGGTAATTACAGGAGGCACACATGACCTTAAGTTATTGTGTAATAATCCATTTCTTGTCAGATCTTATTCTAAATGGTAACACTTCATGTTAGAGTGTTTTGATAATCAAAAGCAGCTCCACTTCAGCACTGTACTGTGGTCAGTAATGTCTTATGTACAGAGTTTAACAACAAACTTTGTATCAGTGCCCATCATTAGGTACAGCCTCTCTATACCATCTTATTTGTGGTCCTGCAAGCTGATGTGGCCACACCAGTCTCTTGCCCTTTGTGGAGAGCATTGGTTTTGCTGTCGTGCTGTAGCAGTGCTTGGAGAATGGAGATGCATGTTCACACAGTGTAAGCAAGGTGTGCAGAGTTGGAAAGTGTTACCAGGGATATTTTAAATAGATTGTATAATTGGTTCTTATTGATTACTCTTCCTGTCCCTCAGTGCTAGGTAAATATTTTACTCAATTTAAAAAGCAGATACTGACGCATTAGGGAAGTCAGGCTTTGGGCACCTGCCTTTGTGTTTATGCTGCTGAAACGTTTGCTGACTGGTAGTGCAGGGACAGCTCCACTGTGACTGCAGAGCTCAGCTTGATAGTGTTGCATGCGTGACCCAGTGTCTGTTTGGCTTCTTTCTCATTCAAGGATATGCTTGGAGATAATCAGTTTACTTTTACTTGTTCTTTCTTCAGTGATCTGCAAGTTAGGTCAAAGTATAGTGTATGTGTTTTACCACGTTGTTCCTTCATCCGTTACCCCCAGATTGATTTGTCCCTCTCCAGGTCTGCATTTCAGCATACCACTGGGTAGCTCTTTGTGCCTACACTTGTGCTCTCATCCCATGCCCACAAACCTCTATGCTGCAGCTTGTTTTTCCACTTTCCAAGGCTCTGCTGTCGTGCCGTGCCTGTATTTATCCACACTGATCACAAGTGTTCCATCCTGTGCAAAATAATGCTTGTTACTGCTGTCCATGTGAATTTATGCTTATGCCCTGTGAAATAAACAAAAGTAAATGAAGTCAGGCAATGCTGTTAGAAAGAATTGTTGTTACAGATAACCCAAGTGAAAGGAAAGATTCAGGTGGTTGAGACCAGTTCAGTCTGTTGGACAAGTGCAGAGACCCAGCACACTGAGTACAGAGCCTGTGCCCTGTCATTGGCAATACTGCATTTAACAGGCTGTGGTTGTCTCCGGGATGTGACAGAGAAGTCGAAATGATCATGAAGATTTGGTACATGGGAATGGATTGCAGTCATAAGAGTAATTTTTGTATTGTTCATTGCAAACCCTTCCATGTTCCGAGATCTTCCATTGAAGAGGTGGTTGTGAGGAATGGGCTTGAGTCATTTTGGTAGCAGATGTGTTCCCAAAACTCCTATCAGAAACTGTTTGGGAGTAGTGAAGGGTGTGCAGACTTGGAGGAGCACTTGCTTGCAGACACTTGCAGTAATTGCTGGGTTTATGAATGTGTAACATTCTGTAATACTTGTTATATAAATTCTCTCTGTACTGAAAATTACATGGTAGAAAGACAGTGCATGTATGTGAACTGCAAAGAAAAGTTTTGAATGAATCCAGTGAGCTCAGACTGTTGCTCCCAGGGATGCTGGGGGACTTTGCAAGGGATAACATTGAGCATTTTTTTGGGTTCGTACCTTTGAGGACAGCTCACTGCAGGAAGAGGGGAAAGAACAGTGCTTTATACTGATGCAGTGGTAGTATAGGAGTGTCTACAAATGGAAGTTGAACAGGAAATGACCCTGAGCAAGTGCAGCTTGCGGAAGATAATGCTCTTTCTTTCTCCTTTGCTTTGTCCAGTTTCCACAAGATTTGCAGGCCTATCTTCATGGTCTAATGCATGCTGTTATGGCTCCCTGGGGGGGATATTTTCAACCACAGCAGTGCAAATGCAATGATAAAACTTTCTGGTTAACTACTCCTTTTAAATATTAATTGGGATCAAACTGCTAGTACAGTGGAACCTTACATGTCCAGCCTATGTCTTCACGTTTTCAATATAGGTTTTAGAGTAGCAAGAAGATACTTGGGTAGTTGATGGCTAACAGGTGGTGCAGGTATCTGTCAGTATCTGTAGTTTTAAGGCAATAACCTTGATTTTCTTCAGAGAAATCCCAAGGTTAATAAAGCTGTTTAGTCTTAGATGTGCTCAGATTCCTTACTTGAATATAGAGTTGATTTTAAAGCAGCAATGTTATTCTTGAGTAACTATATAGCTTCCCAGTGCTGCTGCAGTAGTTTTCTAAATTAAAATTGTGACCAGTCATATTTTTTGATGTGATCATAAGCAGATTTTTCTTCTTCTAAAGAAAGTAACATGCACATAAAATAGCATAGAAAGATGATTTTGGTGTTTGCTGCTCACACAGGACTAATTTGCAGAAGTTCTCTAACAAAAGTTGGAGTACAAAAAATTGAGACATAAACCACAGGTCTTATGTGCAGTTCTGTTTTATTTATCAAGTTTTCTTCTGCTTTTCTTAATGTGCTCAGAAGCTTGCATGTACACTTGGAGCAGAAGAACTAAGACCAAGACAACAACAGTTTTGTCCTGTCTTTTGTTGGTTGCCCTGATCGTTATTTGCAGTGTGGTTTTGTCCTTACTAAATGTGCTGTATACACAGCGTAAGAGCTGCACTGTGTAGAAGTTTTCACTTAGAAATCCTGTAGCTTCATTCCTTTTAGTTCGTCAAGGAAGTAATTAGTTCATTAGCTCTGTTCTTTATCCAGCTACTCCTTGGCTAGTAGTGTTTCTCCTCTGAACTCAGTTTTGTTTCATTGTTAGAGTGTAAAAGAATACTATGTAGATCACCTTGGGAGGAGACTAGTTTCTGA
>WEKX01026825.1:5756-24517 GCA_013390025.1 Pitta sordida | reverse complement strand
TTAGTTTTCCATAACCTCTAGCTTGCATTTGGGCAAGAGTATTGTTGTATCCCAGCTTATTCTCTGTAGTTCTTTACCAGATGTGTTTGTAAGCAAGTTTTACGGATAAGTTCCTCCTTCTATTCCCGTATTTGTCATGCCTTTGGCTGAAATTGTGTCTTCATTTAAATTTCCCTGAAATATCAGCCCCTGTAAATATAATCAATTATACTCTTCACTCACTTCTATAGACTTCATTTTTCACTCATGGTTGCCTTTCTCAATTTTATCTGTATTTGTCAGTGAACTTGCTGAGGTTTATGATTACCTGTGAAAAAAGAGGAGGCCCATTGTAAATGCAACCTTATAGTGTTACTTTTTACTACCGTATGAAGTACAACCTCAAAATACAGATTTTTCAAGGTATCTGCTTGGCAATGTAGAGCTTTTTCAGCCTAGTAACTAAATGGCTTTTGGAGGTGAACTTAAAGCTTGGAAGTTTCTCTTAATCATTGTATGTGTGTATATGTATATGCAAAAGGAAATTGAAAATTATGGATATTCCACAAATTGAATATGAAATTAATCACCTACATGTGAACTACATAATCTTTAAGGTCCCTTCCAATCCAAGCCATTCTATGATTCTGTCTTATTTGCAAAACATTGCCAGAGTCATTACCTCTGAGTAACTGCTTTTCATAATTTACTACTTCAGCTTTAGGGTTGATTGAGTTTAGTCACATGGTAATCGTATTTGTATTCTGTTTCTGGAGGAGATGAATCCCAAAATGACAAAGACCTTGAAAGGCAGTCTTATTCAGAAGAGATGAAGATATGCATAAAAACCCTCAAGTTTAATCCCATTTGAAATACAAAACCTGAGACTGTGGCATTTATTTGTAACAGAATATACACGGTCCTTAGAAGACAAAAAAATAGGTATATGTGAGACTTGCAGAAACTCCATGACAGAGCTGTAAAACTATGTATTCCAGGAATTGAAAGTACCTATGTTCAGAACTGCAAAGCTAGGTGCTAAAACTGATGTTTTCATAATTGTTATCTTTTGACAAAATCCATCCTGTAACACAAATACAACTGATATCAGATTGGTTTAGTGGTGTGTCTCCAGTCATTCCAATACTTGATTAGTATTTAGATAAATACCTACATTGGTGCTTTTTTAACTGATTAATCACTCAATGCAGTGGAATATGTCTTCTGCAAGAAAAAAGTGCCCTATATTCTAGTTGCACACTAAATCAATTTTACAGTTGGTTTATATAATGGCATCAGACCATCCCACAAGCATCTGCTCTTAGGGTGCTGCATAGTCCCACTCAAACACGTAGCAGTCAGTGCAGATCAGATGACAAGGACTCCTTCAAGCAACAGTGCTACTTCTGCAGCACACCACAATCCCCAAATGTTTTAAAGGAGAGGCTACAAATGGAGATTATCCATTCCTATGTGAGTCTTTTCATAAAATGGTGGAGTGAGACCTTGGTTTCTGCTTAATGACTATAACACAACTTTCACATCCATTTCTGTACACAGATTGCTTTTAGTCATATAAAAAGTTACTTAAGTACTCAAAATAAGTTAGACCTTCTTATTTACATAGCTTGGTGTCATTTCCTTCTACAGAAGAGTTTTTGTACCATATGTAATTTAAGAGTTTTTGCTTGACAGTGGATATCTGTTAATTGCTTTGACATCCCTTGGAAGGAGGTTGTTTATGATATGTTTCCATTTCCTTGTCCTTGAAAAGTTAAATACCTGCTGCAGATAAAACTGATCTCATCTTTGGGAGTAAATTCTGAAGTATCTGCACTTCTGGTTCTCAGTGAACACCCAGGACTTTAAAGTCTTTGGATTCCATTAGTACTAAACTCTGAGAAAAATGAGACGCATGAGATCTGTCTGTATTGCGTAGTAAAAATGAGTCACAGAATAAAAAAGCTGTCAGGTGCTATGGAAAGTGTGGTCAAAGATCATGCTGTGAGATGCTTTGACCATTGATGTATGTAGTCATTCACTGGCAGCTTTGATTTCCAGTAGAACATGTCCACATTTGCATGTGATCTGACATCAGGCATTTAAGATACAGTGAGCATGAATATGACATGAGAATATGTGATCTCTACCAACCAATCATTATACAAGTGACCAAAAAGATTTTGAGAAAAAAGTCTAAATTAGGTTGTAATATTGGGAAATGAAAATTTTCTTCTACATGTGATTGAATGGCCCAAGATATGAGAGAGTAAATTCTTGATTAATAATGCATTGTGTTGTCATGGAAATCTGCATCGTGGAACCTAAATTCAAGTAGTTAAAATCAGACATCTTAACAACTGGGGTTTCCCCCCCCCCGCCCAAAAATAATTAGCTTTGAATTATCAGGATGTTGAGATACTCTGAAGAAGTGTTGCATGCAAATGAATGCAGAGAAAAAAAAATCCCATTTCACTCCACAGATCTTAAAACCAGGATTAAATATTGGTTTTTTTCTGTTAGAATGTTATTACTGTCACATTTTCACTGCTTGATGCACATAATTCTTCTTCTACTTCTTTCATTCTAGATCCCAACAGACATCCAGACTTAGTTTTCATCTTTTTCCCTCTAATCCAGAAATTAGGGTAATCTGGC
This sequence comes from Pitta sordida, assembly GCA_013390025.1. Taxonomy (NCBI): domain Eukaryota; kingdom Metazoa; phylum Chordata; class Aves; order Passeriformes; family Pittidae; genus Pitta; species Pitta sordida. The sequence goes on along the minus strand of WEKX01026825.1, from coordinate 21,880 downwards.
ATGTCTATGAAGGCCCCTGAGAGATCCAACGTACTGGTAAGAGAAAGAAGATAGCATCTGGCTTTTATTCTTGAAACCCATGGTGTACCCATGGTGTCTGCTTTGAGGCATTCAGATACATTAGTCCCCCCAGTTAATAGCCTCGGACATATCCCATTATCCCTGATAGCACAGTCATCATTTAGTGAAAAGGCAAAAGTAAAAAGAATACATTCAGTCCAAAGCCTGAACTGCAGCTACTTTGGCTGTATGTCCTGTGTAAAATGCACTGTTACGAGAAAATCGGAGGCAGTAAAGGTTGTACTCCTCCATGCCTGACACAGAATTTCCAGAAGATGGGATAAAGTGCCAAGAACATGTGCCAAGTCATCATATCTCTTCAGCTTCCTCTGCTGGAAGGACCTCACTGCAGCTCCCAGAATGTTTGAAAGCCACCATCAGTCAGGGATAATGCTGCTGTTGAAGTGTCAGTCCCTTACTTCAGGGCAATTGGCCAGACTGAAGCAGATGGCACAATTCTCTCTTATTTTAGTGATTTGTGAAGTATTTCAGGGTGAACACTGATGAATATAAACGTGAATTTTTGGAGAGTGCTTTGTTTGTTTGGGATATGCTGAGTGAAATCATCTACTTCGTTAGGACGTTTCCTAGAAAACTGACTTAGCATGATTCTGATGCTGAAGGGTGACAGCCACTTAATCAGGGCAGTGCTACTGTTATTTTCATTAAGGACAATCCTAACTAGTACCATCTATTTCTACTGAATATTAAACTCAAGTTAAAGGGAAAGCACTTACCTGTTAAAACTTCCACTTTGTTTGAAATCTCCCCTGCGTTGGTTGGTTGGTTGGTTGGTTGATTGGATTTGATGCTTCGTCTCAGATTACAGCAGGCAGTTGGGAACAATCTAAAAAATAGTGGTAATTCAAAATGGACCGGAAGATTACCATCAACCCTTAAAAAAGTATCTTAAGCTACAATACATCTTTGTTGTCCATTTTAAATAGGTTATTTCAATGTTGCAGGTTTTTATTATTTTCTCAGCTATGATTGACTCAGATGTCTCAAGTCATTCGTACCTGATTGTTTAACAATTGGAAAAGTAATTACTTCATACTTTAAACTTTTAAACCTCAAAACTGTTAATTTATGTATTCTACTTCCCTTAGGCCAACATTAGAACAGTTTACTGCATATCTCTTCTCCTGTAAGAGGGGAGGTAAAGATTCTGACATTTACCTGGAGGTAAAATAATTGAACAGTTGGCTTTTTTTGCTCAGGATTTTACAATATGCTAATACGATCATATATTACAAGTAGATAAGTCCTTACGTTGTAAAATCTTGTTTCTGATCATAATCTTGACGGTTTGCATAGGTATGAAGGTACTTCACATTTCACACAACAGGGTTGTTAATAATATATTTCATATTTCTCCTTTTGTTTTACTTTTTATATTTTGTAATATTTTGTAAGAGCAGTTTCTTGTTAAATTCTCTGAGTCGGAATGAAAAGGTCATCATCTAAGTCAGAGAGATGGCAATTTAGCATACAGAGAAAAAGTACCCAAATAGAAGCGATAAAAAGCTACATTCACGATTTATCTGGACAACAAGATACTGCTGCAAAGCAGTTTGTCAGTGTCGCTTCCAAGTGAACTAGCTGGGTGGCCGGAAGGAGTACAGACAGAGACCAATAGTTACAAGTCAGCTTTTATGGAAGTGTGAAATGACTCACTCTATAAAGCATTTTCTTAAATTTAGTCTTTCTTGACTGCTATGGAACAATATTACTGACCTCAATCCTAAATAATTAATTTATAATGCCTTCATAAGCACAAAAATCTGATACATTCATGTTATGTGAGGCAATAACATATAAAAATAAATTTAAGATGCATCCCACTGAATTTGTGTGTTAATTCATGCACTTTATTTCACAGGCAAAAAAACCCAGGCAAGACCAGATCACTCACAATTGCACGTTTCAGACTGATGATGTTGGTACTCTAATTAGAATAGTGAAACGTCAGCATGAATTCTTTTGTTTTACAGAAAGCAAGAAGAATTGAGGTTAATTAAAGGTTAATTGGAGTTTAATTGGTAGTTCTTTTTTTCCCTCTTTACTTCTGGTAATAACAGGAATGTTAGAATCCTTGACTTTGATGGCAACAGATTGGGCAGGCCGGGTGTTGATTGCTACTGCCAGCATGAAAGTGGTGCTGCAGTTCTGCAGCTCCAGTTCTTAATCAATGAGGTAAGGACATATTTACTCAGATTCTTCTGTATGAATTTAGTTGCGTAAGTCAATTAATGTATTGTAATTGAGTGATATAACTTCTCACATTGACAAATTATGCCAACAAGGTAAGTGGAGTACATCCAGAGGACATTCACCATCCAGCCTTTTAGAAGACTATTTATGAGGCTGCAGGCAGGGAAAAGTATTGCCTTCATATATATCAGTATAAAGTACTGAACAAAAGACATTCAATATAGGAATGCATGCAGGTAGATGTAAAATCCATTAAATTACTAAATATGCTGCACAGTCCTGTTTCAAATAGAAATTAATAAATGAGCTAAATCTTTCTCTTGAAATATATTGATGGTTATTGGCTGAAAACTCAATCGTTGGGGATATGCTATTACTTGAAGCAAGGAAAAGCAATTGCAGAGGTCATCAATCAAACTGTCATGCTTAGTCTTCTTAAATGGTTTGTTGAAATCAAGTTTAGACAACTTAAAGAAACAGTGACAGATTATTGCTTGCTCTGTGCAGAAGATTTCTGAAGATGGTAATAGGCAAGAAGACTTTCTGGAGCATATAAATCAGGCTCTTTTTTTTTTTTTTTTTTTAGAACCTCACAACTTGGCCAAATCATCATCTGGTCACAGTTCAGTTTTGATTAATTTTCTATTTTCTCCCATGACATTAGGAAACACTTTTGAGAGTTTCAGGTCTTCTTCCTAAATGTGGAGATCTCAGAACTTCTCAAGGGAGGACTTTCAGTTTTATGGTTTTTTAAACCTGGGAAATAATTTCTTTTCCTACATCTGTTTGGAGAAACTTACTGAACCGCAGAAAGCGAGGAGAGAGGACTGAAACTTTAGAAACAATCCATCAAGTGAAATTCTTAAGAGGAATGCAGAGATGAAAATAGGAAGGCAAGGTTTTAGTCAGTGCTCTTTCTTTTCATTAGGTGACTCGCAAAACCCCTAATACATAAAATTAATTTAATTTCTGTGATGGACGTTCTTTCTGACTCTTCGGGAGATGAGAATTAAAGCATGGATTACAGTGTATTAAAGAAGGCTCACCTTCATACATTTTATTTGCATAGCTGTATGTTGAACAGTTGCTAGGATTAGAAAGGAAATTCAGGATGGAAAAAGAGAAGATTATCAGTCAGTCATAGTTATTATGAGTTAATCTTTTCAGTTTCATCCTTGCCCTTTATCAGTATAAAGCGTTGCCTTCTGTTTGGGCAATATTTTTGCAACAGTAATACACAGGGTTAGATCTGTATTAGACCTGCTCAGGAGCAGTTCTGAGCTTCCTCTGCACTCCATTTGCATAAGTCATCAGTGTACTATGGTGAGGAGAAAGATAGCCAGAAGTTCACTCCACACTGCCAAGTCACATAGAGTCCTGGACTTTGGAAGATGCCCATTTTTGGAACGCTAGTAGTAGAACCAGTCTTCAGAATATTTCTTATCTGTGATAAAGACTCTGTCCTTTCGTCAACATTTCTTGGTTATTCCTTAGTCCTCTGCCCCTGTTAACTTCCCTGCTTTCTCATCTGGTTCTTCGTTTCATAGTTCCAGTTTTGAATTTTCATGTTTTCTTGATATGACTACTGAGCTGTTCTTGGCACTGTCTCTTGTGTGCATGTGTATGTGCACCAATCCCTTTTACCTTCAGTGACATCCTTCACAGTCACTTTCTAAGAAAGTATTGTCTGCTCTCCTTTATATTAATCTCTGTGTTTACATAGAAATGCATGAGAGACAAAATGTATAAACATTATACAGAGCTTTAATTTGAATTTTAAATAGATAGAGTTTTAATTTAGCTTTGGCTGATCTTGTACTAACATAAAATGTTCAAATTTACCAGATCAATTAAAATTTATTATTATTTATAGTAGAATTTTTTTTCCCTAGAGGAAAGGAACCATTTCTCATAAGCTGTAAATTTTATGGATATATCATTAACAGTGAGGATCACTTAAGAATAAACAGAATCTTCAGGAAAGTAACAGTGTTGCTCTATTTTGTGTCTATTTTAGGGTGCTTTGGTCAGTGCATGTGCAGATGATGCACTTCATTTGTGGAACCTCCGACAGAAGCGACCAGCTATCCTACATTCTTTGAAATTTAACAGAGAAAGGTAAGAATATATGACACAAAATAAATATCTCATTTAAAAAGAAAAAAATTCTGGATTTCTTGTGATATATGCGTATGATTTTTTTCCTTTTAGAAGTGGATATAGATTTGTGTTGTTTTTTTTTCTATGAGTCTTGTTTCCATAGACAAAAACTTCACTTTCTGCAGCCTTCTCAGAACCACAAAATTTATGTCTGTTTTTTGTCAAAATGTTCCTCATTTTACCTTCTGTTTGCATGAACTTCCATGAACACTAGTGTGAGAGTTTTTTCCTTAAGACCAGACAAATCACTGCCTTTTGGCTGATCTGTTTGCTATTAGACAATGTACCTCAACTGGGTGTAGGAGGGTAATAATTATTTGCTGTACCTTGAAAGCACTTTATTTTTGTAACATCCTGGAAATTTAGCAGAAGTAAATTGTGAATTTGGGAAACTATGGTAAATGTCAAATGAATCACATACTGTTTTTCTAAATTTTCCTTCAAGAATACCTAATTGTCGAAATCCCTACTGAAAATAGATTAAATAAGTGGTTGTAATTTTCGAAGTAAAAGAGTATCTGAGCACTTTAATCTGTATTTAGTGAAACCTGCTACAGTGTTGCAGAACCTCAATGCTGCACTTTTATTCCTATTAAGAAAGTGTTCCATGTTTCTATTTAGGAACTAGGTCAGTAGTTGGAAGACCAAGATTCACTGCATAAATGCAGCACTTGTTTTTGATTGGAAATTTAAGTGATACGTATTGTCATTCTCTTAGCAGATACGTTCAGTATTTATTAAGGTGCAGCGTTATTATTTTATATACAGTAAACCCTCGTTACTTCGAGGTTCTGCTATTGCGGGTTCACTTCTTCACAGGGTTATTTCTCCACAAAGACAGCACTGTGTTTCGCGGTGCATTTGCAACTGCGCATGCGCTGACAGTCATGCGTATGCAAAGATGGACAGTCATGAATATGCAAATTAGCCTCACCCATCACACTGCCACATGGACTGCCGGTGCACTGCTCCACCAGCCTGTGTCATGCAGGACCTGCGGCCCCAACTGCTGGGTCACAGCTCTGCCAGCCCGTGCCAGTGCTGGCAAAGCTGTTCTTGTTGCACAGCTGGACTGGTGTCCCAAGGGTGGAATGCAGTGAGGCCACAAGCTCAGCTTGTGGCGGGGGAGCTGGAACGCCTCCACACTCACAAGTGAAACGAGGTGATATTCCCATGCCACGACCATTTGCAAGCACAGTGCCAGCTTCCTGCTGGGAAGTTAGGCTTGGGTGCTCATCACTGATATCAGAGAACAGTTCCCCCCACTGTCGAAACAACCCTCAACAACAACAGTTTCAACAAGAACAGCTTTGCCAGTGTCGGCGTGCACAGGTGGAGCCGTACCCCAGTGGACAGGGCCGTGGCTCCTGTGTGGTGCGGGTTGGCGGAGCTGTGCCCTGGCAGTCAGGGCTGCACGGCCAGTGGAGCGCTCCGGAGCAGGGGGGAGGTGGGGGGTAATGGGTGGGGCTAATTTGAATATTAATTATCTGCCTGTCTTCATGGAGTGAGGGCTTTGCAGTGGCCTCAGAGACCCACAGCCCTGTCATAATCAAGGGTTGACTGTATATTTCTTTTCTTGTGCAGTGCTTAAAGGTAATAGTACTTTCACTATAGCTGTGAAGTAAACAGACTTACCAAAGCTTTAGTTGCAGCAAATCTGAAAATTATTATGGAAATGTATTTTCCTTTGTTGTTTATTATCCAGATACATGTTATGTTTGCACTTAGATGTCACCTAGGTGCATATTTTGTTGTGGAAAGTATGGCATAATAACTTAGAAAATATACAGTCTGATTCCAAAGAATTTATAACATATAGCAAAAGTGTATCAAGTGGTTTGGGACTGTGTGAGGGAAGATGAAAAAGAGAAATTATGTGTACATTTGCTAGCTGCTTCTGAACAGTAAGTCATCATTTTATGTATGTTGAAATATTAGAATCTTGGTATTCTCATCAGACAGGTGCATTATTCACAATTTGTCCTTGATAAATCTAAATATTGTAGAAGTTACTCTAGTACACCTTGGTCTAGCTCTCCCAGCTGGCAATCTGACATTCAACCTAACGAATAAATGCTTATAAGAGTGGAGTCTCTGTTCCTCTCTGTTTGCCTTCTCTTCAGAGAAATTAATATGGGTATCTTGGTCAGTATTTCATCAGAATATCTCAATAAAATAAACTCACACACATTTGTGGTTTGCTAAGAAGAAAACATTTGTCATCATATATACCTAAATTTCACTTTTCATCTGACACCCTAAAATATCGGGCAAAATATTTGCAAGAAAGTTATTTGGAATACTGGAAAACTTTGCTTAAAATTGAATTTTCTCTAATGATCTTTCTGAACTGAGGTTTAAATAGGATCTGAAAATGTTATTTGTAACAAATGCATAGCCAACTATATTGCCTTTTATCAAAACCTAATAAGCTGTGAGAAAAAATACTGTAAGTTCTTTTATGCATATTTTAAGTAACTCATTCAATTACTGCCATTTAAATAGTTTTTATTAGCACATCAAAGGCTGTGAGACAAATGTCCTGCTATATTGAATCACAAAATGTTTTGGGGTGGAAGAGATCTTGAAGATCATCCAGCTCCAAGCCCCCTGTCATGGGCAGGGCCATACTAGTTTCCAAGAAGTAAATTCAGTTTTGTATTAGAAAAGATTTTTCATTAAGTGTGAAGAAAGAACATTGTATGTAGTTCATTTCTTCTCAAGGTTCCGTAGAGCTTCCCTAAGCTTTTGATTCTTTGATGAGTTTTTCCAAGCATTTGGCTCTGGCATGAAACCTCTTTGTTTTTTATGATACTTTCTTTTTAAATGCTTATCAATTAATTTCAAATCATCTAACTTTCAATTTTCTAAGCTCAATTCACATATTTTATATGTAAAATAAAACATAAGCCTCTGGGCAAGTAACAAAAAAGTAAGGCTTTAATTAGCCCTCTCAATTTGGAACATTTTTCTGTACATATGCCTAATAGAGAACTAAGTCTAAAAGAGAACTTCCTTTTTTTTCTGAATATATTTTTGATGTTAGAGAACAGAAATTATAAATTACATGATGCTCAGGGAAACAGCAAATAATGAAATAATGCTTGCTCTAGCTATAAGAAATCTATTGCAAAATGAATGTAAGGGGAATTTGAGGTGCTGATAAAGCAATAAGATAAAAATTTATTTTCTTCAAGAAATTCAAAGGTGTGTCTTCCAATAAGCAATGTCTTCTTCAGTGTTGGGTCAGCTAAAAATACTTTATCTTCATCCACTCCTCTCCTCTTACGGGGGAAGGTTAAGTTTGTGATCCAATGAACAAGCTGGTTTTGATGTTTCTTAAATGGGGGGAAATGCTTGTTGACAGAAAATATGTTTTAAAATACTGATGCACATTTCAGTAAATAGTAAGGTACTGAAAAAGGCCATACAGGGGAGTGTTTATACAGCCAAAGGCTAGTTCTTACAAGAACATAATTTGTAATTTAATTTGATTTTAGATTTAGGCTTTTACAAATGCAAACATGTAATTATTCAGATGCATTTTGCCTGTCAAAAACGAGAATGTGACTCAAATTTTTCTATTTGCACATTTCTCTTGAGGGTTTAGAAAAATTGTGATTTTATTCATACAGTATGTTTGTCTCCTTTTTAGACTGTTTGGTTTAGATTTTTTTTTTTAATGGCAGATTTACTTAATGAACTGATGCAATAGAATGCACTTAAAATTATAATTTTTTTCTGCTTGTGATGATGGAGATTATTCCCTTTTATGTAAAAGCAGTTTATTCTGAGTTTTTATGGTATTTGATGCATGAACCATACAGCTGTTAGATTCTGTTAGATGTCTTTGGCTATTATTCAGTGCAGTAGTCATCATATTGTTGAATTGTTTAATTTTCAATTTGCTTCTGCTTCTTGACATTTAAGATTGTAGGATAATGGACTGAAATCTTCTCTCAGCAGTGTTTCTATTTAGGTTTCTGCAATTACTTGAGTCAAGTGTCCCCAGGGGTACATATACATATATCCCGCCTTTCCCTCCCACAAAAGTAAAAAATGTTTATTCTTTTCTTCAGATGTTGTTAACAACATAGTTGTAAAGAGCAAAGAACTCTTAGATGCAGCCCACCAGTTGTCTTTCATTTGACATGTAGCAGTCAGTATGAAGGCACTGAATGGTTTATGAATAATAATTCACCCACAAATTGCACTTTTATAGCCATTAAATCAGAGTTTACAGCCTCACCAGACCTATTTTTTTCTTCTTCTGACCTATTGTTAAACTAATGATGATGTAACATTAGCAATATTGGCTTGTCTCTCATAATTCACTGTTCCTTTATGAGGTGTCTCTTTGGAGGAAATGTACAAGTAACACTGAAGAGATAAAATGACAGACATTTTTGTTCTACAGTGTAATGTTCTGGAATTTTTAGTAAATGATATGTTTTCACTATGTATTAAAATACAAAGTAATAATCTTAAATTTGTATTGTATAATTGGAGTGTAACAAAATACATTAAGAACCTTCAAGAAAACATAAATGTAAGCAGTGTGTTTCAGTGCTTGGCCCAATACCAAGAACTGTAATGATAAGACAGTTTCTCAAAAGACATATTGGACAGTATCATATGGTTGATAATATATAATTTGTGGTCCCTTTTTTGAATAAGTTGGACAGGTAAAACTCCATATTTAATCTCTGGAAAGACTTTATAAGGATGTCCTTAGTATTTTTGAGGGTTAACATTGTGAACACCTTTTATATGTTAGTGCCTCCTTTTCCTTCTTTGATGCCATAGGAGATGCCAGATTCGTCTTCAGTAGGCATTTTAGGCAAAATAAATAACTCAGCTACTGGAGCTAGATACTGTCTCTGTCTGCTGCAAGAACATTAGGATTAAGTGAAACCACTGGAAACTATTATGGGTCTTAATTATTTTTAATATAATTAGAGCAGACTTCAGCAAGTACAGCTTTAAATATACAACAGTTTACATATTCTTGAGATAGGAAAGCCAGCAAGAATTACAGCATGAAATCCAGGTCCTTTAGGCCTGCAAGCCCTAGTTTTGCTTATAAATACAGTTCTTCTCAGTCATTCTGGAGCAGAGCTGGTTCAGTTGTGTTGACTTGCACGAGGGATAGCCCTCCTCTCTTTCTTCTTTTAGCCAGTGCTTACTTCTTTTAGCCAGACTGGAGTGTGACAAAGGATCATGTTATGGAAAATATCATAGAGCACTTGGATCAATGAAAGCCATAAGCTTATCCTGGAAACCTAGCTGAAATGAAGAAAGCATTAGTCATAAAAAGAAGGCAAGCACAAGCATTTTGGGGTTTTTTACTTTTGTTTTGTTTTCAACACACATAAGCTAAACAATCAACAAAGAACAAAAATGCAAAGCATAGATTTGCTCATTGATAGCAAGAATCAACAAGTTTAATTTGATAGATTTATGAGACTATGCAACTCAACTAAAGTAGAAGTAAAATTCACATGATCCCTACATTATTTTTTTTAACAGGTCAAACATGTGGGCCTTCTAGTGTAGTGGAGCTGAATAGCCCTCCTCAGTCTGGTTCCCTTAGTTGAACACCAGACAACTCGTATGGCCCCCTTTATATAATGAACAAGTTGACCATGTTTTGCATTAAGAGATGCAAAGCATCTTACGAGCCGGTAAGAGAAGGACTCAAGATTCTGTAAGTCAGTGTTCAAAATGCTATTTATTATAGCTAGCAGTACAGAGAATGAGAAATAGCATAGGATATCTTAGATATCTGCCCATAGATGCTGGGCAGCCCTAGTTGTGCATTGTCAAACAGGCCTTCAATCCACAGTCTGTGCAGCCCCCATCCACAGATAGTGATACTCTATTTTCATCATTGAAGTTATTACAGGATTTTCTTGTAGGAAGACAACTGTGTGCATTATTCCTACTCTCAAACAGCAAGCGTATTATCACTAGAACTTCCTTCAGCACTGTTAGATGAAGGTGGTGTCACCACCAAGCAGGAGCTGCCCGCAGGCTTCTCTGTGACAGCTTCTCTGTGGCAGCTGGCTCTGTTTATCCAGCATCCAAGAGCTCCATGCAGCACAACACAGGCAGGAGACCGTGCTGCACACGCAGCCCTATGTGCCTGCTGAGTTTGACTGATGTTTGGATCACCAACTCCTCCACATGCAACGGCCTCCTGGTCTGGATTGTTACACTGTTAGAGAATTATTCAAGCTTAAATCCACTATTTGCTATTCAGGAAAATTTTTCCATGTCACTTTTATGCTTCTGATGGCAAGAAACCTTCCAGCTTCAAGACTATTTTAATGGTTCTTTTTTCCTGTTTGTTATGGTAGTCTTGAATCCATATTTTCATGTATTCAAAATATTTTGTCTCTCCTTTGCAGATAAACAGCTCACTTATATGTGTTCACAACCTGTGGTTTTGGGTTTTGTTTGTTTACTACAAAAATCAAGATTTGTGTTTTTCTTTAAAAATTTTTGCCTTCATTCCCTTCTCTTTCCTTTGGGCCTTTCTTCTCATATCAGTTCTCTCTGAGCTGATGATTCATCAAGGAAACACATTCTAGAGAGGGTCCCATCTGTGCTGTGGCCATTGACAATACTATTTTCTTGTGTGATCTCTGCAGGAATATGTTTATGGATGCATGCAAGAATGTCATCTTCCTTTTATCTGGCTTCATCTCACCAGTATTTGTGGTTATGGTGCGATTGACTAATATAATCCTCCCTGAGGTATATCTAGCTGGCAGGGAATGTGCTGCTTTTCAGTGCAAGCCTTTAGCAGTGGAAGGAAGCAAAGGAAAAGCAAAATTGAAATTATCTTTTTCCATCACTTCTGTATCATGAGCTCCAACCCTAAAGTGGAAGTTCTTTGTAGTTTGATGCTGCGCCCTTTGCATTTTCACTTTAGTTCCATTTCTTGTACTTCACTCATTCAGATTGTACTTCCTTCATATATTGTGCCCGTAAAGGTTTCATTAGTATTACAGTACCGAGATCACTTGCAACATTACATCTGTGAAACCAGTCCTTGAAAATCTCTGAAATATCCAGTAAAATATCTCCTTTTTCAGTAAAATAAAGTGGAAAATAGACATTTAAAAAAAGAATTTCAGAGTAATAGTTGTTATAAATGCTGTGTTGAGCTTTGACATATGCTGTATCTCCTATAGTTGGAATATTCTGGAGTCAGCTACCTTTGGTAAACTTACTTTCCATATTTTACTATAACTTTTCAAAAGCTGTCCCTTTGAAATTCAAAACCATGGTTAGTGTGTATTTTTGAGGATATTTGAGCAAGTAGTAATGACATTACAGTCATAACGTCATAGACAACAAGATGGCTTAACTTTATCAGGTTTAGGTTTTTCGTGCTTACCAATTTGGGTGGAATTTGTAATGCAATATGAGTTGGTGCCACTAACTAGTATGGTTGCTTTCTGTTTAAATTACACCAGGGGAGGTGTTAGTCTAAAATAATATCATAGAAGTCCTGGTAATATTTTTCATTCAAGAAGATTAGAAGAATCCTTGTCCATATCCAGACCCAACTTTGAACTTAAGAGTTTGTATTTTTTGTTAATGGTGCCTTTCACAGTCTTTCCTGAAGGTAGTCCACCGGGGTTCTGCCAATATTATTATTGTCAGTTTCAGTTCAATTAAAAATGTCCTTAAATGCATTATGCGGCAGTATCTGCCTTTATACCTGTTTGTTTAGCAACTTCTCTGAGGGCAAATAGAGCTGTTTAAGATACTTAAGATCTATTTTTGTACAGCTCTCTACATAAAAGTTCTATTTCCATAATGAAACTTCAAAGTATGCAATATGTCAAGTATGCAACATTAGCACATAGTATATAGTAGTTTGACTTTTGATAGCTATCGATAATTATCAGTTGTTATGTTGGATACATATATATATATATGTATCATTGTTTTAGAACCATGTATCCAGGACTTAAGAAAACATATGACAAAAAGCATGTCAAAATGAATAATTTGCCAGATTTTTTTTTTATTGAATGATTGGAATGGACTGCCCAGGGAGGTGGTGGAGTCACCGTCCCTGGAGGTGTTTAAGAGAAGACTGGATGAGGAGCTTAGTGACATGGTCTAGATGGGGGGTGTAGGGCTGGATGACGTTGGGCCCCTTCCGGCTCGGAGTGGCCTGCTAGACTGTGAGGGAACTAGGTTGTGCTACCGCTCTGGGATGGGCTTTCAGTCTCTGCACGGGTGTTAGATGGTGAGTTGGACTAGATGATCCTTGTGGGTCCCTTCCAACTCGTAATATTCTGTGATTCTGTGATTGTCAATGAATTGCAAATCAATTCACATTTTTGTCACATTGATGCATTAAAAAAAGCTTATCAGAAAATGGCTAATATGCTATATATTAATTACTTTTAGAAAGAGCAGCTGTATCGTATTTTATAGCAGACGGGCCAAAAATTCCCACACACATACATAAAATCATCAGGATTGAACTGATAGAACTGCAGGAGAAAAACACATAGTTAGCACAATTACTTGAGGACTTAACAACAGTATAGGGACTAGAGGGCCCTCTGGCCTGACAAACCCTGTTTTACAATCTGTCTCTTCCTCTATGTCCCTCTGGTTGTAGTTCCTTCTATTATTTCTCTGAGAAAAACCTACCTATTCAAAATTCCATTTTGCAAAACATCTTTGTGAAGATTTGTTTTTGCTTCAATAGTGAAGAAAATCACGTCCTGAATGATTTAATTTTTATGTTGCCTGGCCACCTCTGATTTTCTGCCTAGGTAACTTCTATGCTGGTTTCTTTCCTTAGGAAAAAATCCTTTAGCAGTAGACATAATGTTGCTATATGGTGCCAAACCTTACATCATATGCTGAGCAGTGTGCTTGTTGTTTCTAATGCTTTGTAGAAAATAAAGCGTGTTTGTCAGTAGAATTATGCTTTTCTGAGAAAACACAGGGTGACATGTTATGTTCTTTTCACATAGCAGCTGTGTTGCCAAATTGCTCTAAGGCCAGGTTTGGATAGCAAAATTTAACATATATATACACAGCCGTATATATATTGAACTACAGTGGTCTTAGTCTTAACAAATGAGAAGCCCAATACTGCAGTACAAAAGTAAATCATCTACTTCATATTATATATAGTCACATTACACAACAGAATAAAAAAGACTTTTAAAATTTAAGCAAGTTCAGACAGCATAAACACTCTACGTTATCAGCTGGAATTTTCAGCTTCCTACAATTGTACCATAGATATGGGAATTATATGATTTTTATCTTTAGAAGTTTTCAAATAAGAGGTTTGAGACATCTTTCATAGTTCTGTTCAGATCTATCATTTGACCATTGTTATATTAGATTTCCAGTCATGTCTTAAAGCAGTGAAGAACATGCACCCATCCTGTTGCAGTAATTTGGTTCTTGGAAACCACATCACCTCTTTCCTGCCCAGGCACATGTCAGCTCCAAGTAAGAGCCCAATGCAATGATTTAGGATACTTTTCCTTCTGTCACAATGAACTCTGGGCATTATTCCAGTAAATCAGAAATAGAGCTAGTAATGTCAGCATTGAGATTATATCATTAAACAGTACATGAGCAGGAAGAGAAGAGAGACTACAGATTGCAGAAAAACATGGACTATTAATCACAGAGTCCCTGTCTACTGAAGCGTAACAAATGAGAACAGCTGGTCTCCAATAAGTCTACATGATTTTAATTGATGGAAGCTGTTAAGAAAAAAAAGCGTATATGCACAGAAAAAGCATACACATGTAAAAATGCAATTTTTTTTGCTTTGAAGTCAATTTCAGTATTTCAGTCTTCTCCTGATTGTAGAGTGTAATTCAAAATAACTTGATTGATACTGATATACAAGAGGTTTTAAACTTATTTTAGTAAGAATGTATGGTAAACACAGATGTGAGTATGTTGCAGCTAGCAATGGATGAAATACTAACTTATCTTTACTTTTTGAACAGCTATGTGAAGCCAAGGTTTTTAACAAAAAAACTTTCAACCTTTCAGCTAAGTCCCAATTTACTTTTTTGTAACTATGAGATTAGGAAACAAAAACTTACATTTTTGATTTATAGCCTAGGTTTTGGGTGAAGGGGTGAGGAAAACTCTAGGTGGTTTTTTAATGCAACTGCTACAAAATAAATTAAATAAATGAATAAAAACTTTCTCTTTCAAGAATATCTTCTTGCTCTTCCATCCTTTGTTATCTGGCTTTTTTTCAGCACTAAGAAACTCAATGGCTCTTATCGTGCTCTGTATTGCCCATCAGTGTCACTATGCTTGGTAACGCAACCCCATTTTTACTTAATGTTCAAAAAATTTATGGAGGACAAATGAAGTACTACAATAAGAAATCGTGGTTTCACAATCCAGTAGACAAGAGAAAACTCATGTACATTCTCTTCCCCTGAAAGCAAGAGTCTGTTTGCCAACCCTGTTTCATTTGTTTGCTCACTCCACTGATTTTGCGGAACTTTTACTCTCATTTTTGTTGTCTAATGACCTTGAGTTGACATCAGAAACAAATTAGAAGTCAGTGAAAAGTATGCTGGCTTCTTCCAGCATCTCCTTCTGTTATAGGAAGCACATTTCCATGTTATTTCCTTGTCTTTTTCTCTTGGGTCCAAGTCTTTATGTTATACCTGTTTAATCCACAGCATTACTGTTGTGTAATACTAGGGGTCTGGTCAGGGATACTATGCCACTGTTGCTGTCAGTGATCCTGCTCCTACAAGTAAGGCATCCCAATGAATTTGCAGTCAAAACCATAAAAGTGAGTTGACAAAAGAGAGAGTCTCTTTGCTGTGCATTTGCCCAAGAGGAAGGAAAGTGATTTTCTATCATCCTGAAAATGAAACAAATTATTAACAGCACAGGCTACAAAAGTTGTCATCCCCATGCGCACTGGGTTTTCAAGATTTTAAGTTGCTCTTCAGCTCCAGTAGTGCCCAGTAGCACAATCCAGTGCTACAGCAGATAGCCTGTAAGTTATTGCGTGAATTTACATACTTGTATCTTATATTACAGGAAGTTATAGTGCAGCTGTCTTTTTGTATGTGTTATGGCATGTAGGACAGGCCAGGATGACTTTCTGTGCATTTGTAAGAAGGTTAGTTATAACAACTACTTTAGTCATGAAACTGGGAAAAACCAAAGGACCAGTTGTATGCTGAATACTTTGTCTGTCTTTGTAAAGTGCTTGTAATAACCTCATAAGGTTTTATCTAAATGCGTAAATTCAGTCTTTATTCAAATAAGATCCCTGACTTTACTAATTTAATCAAATGGAATGCACCTAGTATGTTTTTGAACATGCTTTTTCTGATTTGTTCTAAGTTCTTTCAAGTCTGAGTTAACTGCTTATAAAAAATTTATGTTGACCCCCATTACAAATGTTCATATAGTTGCTACACTAGTGCTTTATGTGGTTAACATAAGCATTTATATCTTGAAACAAGTATTTATGAAATGCTGTAAACTATTAATTACAGTTGTGATTGGAAACTCATTTGAGAGTGGTGAAATGGAGAGGGATTTAGGAGTAATGATTGACAGAAAACTTTATGTGAGCCAGCATTGTGCCCAGGTGACTAAGAGGGCCAATGGCATCCTGGCCTGTATCAGGAACAGTGTGGTCA
>WEKX01026822.1:77964-109519 GCA_013390025.1 Pitta sordida | reverse complement strand
AAACGTTTTTCACCAAAAGAGTGATCTTGCACTGGAATGCGTTGACCATGGAGGTAGTTGAATCACCATTCTCACTACTCATCTCTGGCCGCCATGATTGTCTTCCTCCTTCTAACTTTTTTTTCCTTCTTAAACATGTTATCACAGAGGCATCTGTCTTGATTGGCTTGGCCTTGGCCAGCGGAGGGCCCAGCCAGGAGCGGGCTGGCATTGGCTCTCCCAGCTATGAGGGAGGCTTCCTGCAACTTCTTGAAGAAAACCCTCCCCGATAGTCCCCCTGCTGCCAGAAACCCACCCACAGAAAAACCCAATACAGGTGTCCAGCATGCATTTCCATCAGTATAGAGTTTAATTTTGCCTTCTAATTATATAGGCTCTTCATACTTTCTCCAATTTCTCTCGCTCTTTTAATGCAGCCTCAAAACCCAACTAAAAGTGCCTAATAGAGCTGTCACCTTTTCATTATTGGCTTTGGGGATGTCAACCTGCAGTTATTGCTGTAGGAGTAACTGTGAGTGAAAACTCTCTGAATACCTTTGTTTTGGCTCAGTGCAGCATATAAATCAAAAATTGTTATGTAGAGCTTGCATGTTGTTTACTCTCCAGCATTATTCTACCTGCATTTTAACAAGATGAAGCTCAAAACAGACACTCAGGGGATTTTAGACCCTCCAGGCCCCATCATTTCCATTAACAAGAACTAAATGTCTATACGGACCTGTGAATTGGAAACTGTTCTAGGTCTCATCTGTCCCAGTGATGTAGAGATAGGAAGATTATTTGATCCTGCAGTAAATACCAGTGGAGCAACCACAATACAATTGGAGATGAACTGTTTTCAAGCTGCTGAAATGTATGAATTCTGACTGGAGAGCCTTGAGGAAGAAAATACAGAACAGTGATTTTTCCTAGAAGAATCTGGGTTGCTTTCTACTTAGAGACCTAAGTAGACCTAAATGGACCCATGCTCCATCTTTCAGGATGGAGCATAGAACATTCCAAACATGTGTTATAAATCAACAGCCAGAGAAGCCTCCTTGGTTAGAAAAGTCACAGTCCTTTAGGGCTGAAAACTCAGCACTGAGTTCTGATTCCATGTTTTCTTAACCCTTTCAGCAAGTTAATCTAAAGCAATGCTGGGATGACAATTATTTACCGTTTTGTCTGCCAACTGCAATTTTCCTAAAGACTTTCTACATATGTTCTGTAGATGTCTCTTACTACGTCATTTCTCTCCTACAGCCAACATCTTCCAGGATGCATTTGGTTTCCACTTTCCATATTGGGAAATAGATAGGAATTAAATTCCATCAGAGTATTGTGGACTGCTCCACAACTCCTCCCTAAAACTTGCAGTGCAACTCCAGCATATTATGCATACAAAAATATAAAGTGGCAAATTTAAGCTCTTTAGACCATACTGATTCATTTTTACCAGTCTTCCTATTATTAAGCAGCTTAATTCTGATGATGTTTCTCTCTTTACAGTATTTGCACACCTATGATTTTAAGTTCTGCCTGATATAGCTACATAACATACTTATAGAACATAGGAGAGACAAAAACCCCTACTGAAAAATGACCTTAAGTAATCAGACATGAGGATTTGGGAATTATACCAATACTTTAAATAGCTTTAATAAATTCAGCCACATTTTTTCCCCCCATAAAAAAGCATAGTAACGCTTTTAGATCAAATTTTCCTAAGGGCTGCACATCACTGAAACATATAAATGAAATAGGCTGAAAAAAATGTCGCATTTTCTGGTTCACCTGCTACGTGTTTCAAATTTTCTATCCAACATATGTGCAAAATTAGTACTTGCACAGAAAAATCATTTCAGTTCAAATAAGCAATGGAAAAACTGGAGGAACAAAGAGTGGCTCCTATTCAGAACCTTTCAATAAGAAAGTCAAGAGAAAAGAGTTAATTTGTTATTCCCTTGGAATTCCAGCTAGTTGACATCTTTTCCTCAGTTCTTCAACAACAGGAAGTAGTTTCTTCCTGATGATTTTCTGAAGTTTTTTTAGTTTCCTGACCTCTTGCATCAGCAGGCAACTGTCTGTCCACCTACAGCACTCTTAACTCTATTAGTCTTAATTAAGATATGTAGTCTCCAAGTTGCTTTTAAATTTATTCCCACCATGAATGTAACAGTGTGTTCTGGTTTCTCCCATCTTGTACCAATTATTCCTGGATTTCTATTTTCTACTTTTGATTTCTTCCTTATTGATTTCTTCCTTCCTTCCTTGTATTACGTGTTACTCTATTGACCCCTGAGGTGTCATGCTAAAACCTCAACACTCCCATATACAAGGTCCAAATCCAACTTCCCAGCTGATTTACCCCCTGGCTCTGTAAACACAGCTTCCTTGAACAGTATTAAAGCAACTGTCAGCAATGACAACTCTAAATATAAATATCAAGTGACATTTCTTCTTTCACCTTTCTACACAACTTCTTGAAAGTATCTGTAGACAAAATAATTAGCAGGAGAGAGCAGAAGACCCGGGAGGAAATCACAATAGCTCTGTTGGGGGAGCAGTCAGTACTCTGGTGATAGTCAATAACTATCTGAATAATGATTTTCAGTCAAATCAGTCACACTGTGCACATGATTTACCTAAATTATCCAGTACGGACAGGACTGCTCCCACAATTATGTGTTTCTGTGATGAAACAGGAGAATCAAAGAGCCTACTTCTTATAGGTAGAAAACCATCTCTAATGATGTTTTACCTTGCTTATAAATACTAGCTAGGAAGTAGTATGTTGCAGCAAACTTCATGAGCTTATTCTGCTTCAAATATTGCTCATTAATTTAATTTCTATACATATTTTGAGTAGTGCCATAACATATACACACAAAAATATCAGCTCTCCTACCTTGCTTTTGTTTCATTATCCAGCTCTTTGTTGTAATGGAATATAAGTGGGAGTAAGTAGAAGCATACAAGTAATATTTCAGGATAAGTAATTAAAGACTAGCAAGATTTTTTTCCCTCATAAATTGTCAGTAGTGTTGTCAAACATGCTGCTTTTAATGAGCTGTACAGAGTAAGGTAGGATTGGAGGTGACTGGCAATGGCACGTGGCCACAATCGTACTCTCTGTTAAGGTAACCTTCCCTGACTGGGGCCTTCCAAACCTTTACATTTAACGTAAAGCTCAACAGATCAACAACAAAAAAATCAACATCTTCAAATTGGACTTGCTTGCCTTGCTCTGCAACTGGAAGGATTGTCAGAGAGAGGAACAGAATCTGATCAGGGCAGAAGAGAGAGAAATAACTCACGGTAATTCCACTTTCCACACTGCTTCATTTCTTAAACTGGCTTTTCACAAAACATACCCTTCACAAATGGTACCAGGGGAGATCTCACTACAGGTATAAGGACAAAGCAGACTCAGAAGAGAGTGTGAAGGGTTCTTGCACAGCCCTCTACCATCTATTTGTGTTTTATTTTTGTCAGAAAAAATTATTCCATTTTTTAACTCTTTGCCATTTCCTTGGCAGCTTACATCAGCTCATGTTAGGGTTATAGCTTTCTTTTTTTATTTTCTCCTTTGTGCTGCATTTTGGGCATTGCCATCAGCTTTATACTGCATTATACACACTCACCAGTGGGCAATTCCAGCAAGAAATAATCCAAATAAATACCAAAAAAATCCAAATTTCAAATTTCCTGGGAGCTGTGGTCTAGAAACAAAGTTGTAACTCTCTCTGAAAGAAGCTGTAAGGGAAGCTCATGATGCAGCATGTGACTATAAAAATGCAAAAGGGAGGAAATGTTGGACCTTGTGGTAAATTGGTATAGAGTTGGCCATATTCTTACTCCAAACACTGGATATCCTCCCAGCCCTCTGCCAGCCCAAAAGGAACAAGTATTAATGTCACAGCCAGCCAAGCAATACTGTTCATCACTCAAATACATGGCTCAGAAGGTCACATCACTAACAAGGGATGTAAAGCCTGCAAGTCCCAGTAGGAAATGAGAGTTTTACACATAGAAATTTTCTACTAGAAGGTGGGAGGTAGAGTTTGACTTTGACATTTGAAGGGGACACAGTAAAAATCTGTTTTTATGGACTTCCCAGATGACACTGAGCAAGTGCTGGGTAGAGAGAGACGGGACAAGATCACACATTTTTCAATCCATTCCCTCCTTCCATCCCACAAAGAGAGAGACATTTTCTACTTTATCTTTTTCTACTTTATTCCTTTGCACAGGGAAAACCACAGCCCAAAGGGAACCTGAAAGCAGATTGCTGTTCTTCCCCAACCACAGTTAACCCATCCCTGCTGTACATAAAGCAAGTTCATATTCATCCAGCTAAATATCCCAGTCTCAGAGAATTCCCTTCAATATAAGGACAATTTAAGCAGTGAAAGTTTTGTTTTAACAAAACAAGGAGATTCCATGTCAGTGAATAAGACAAATGGAAATATCAATAGTTTCATAGCAATAAAACAGGACCTATGCAATGAAATAGTCAGAATAATTGTTTGTAAGATAAAAAGGTTGCATATTTATGAAAGAAGGAAAATTACTTAATACTGCAGACAGTGTCACAGCTCCCTGGAGATCAGTGGCCACTGCAGCTGGTATCTGACGTGGCTTTACCCAAGTCACAGCCACACTTCCTCTTGGGCTCAAGGGGCAACTGAACCACATCATCTATTTCACATTGCCCTGTCATTTAACTCGCTTAGTTCCCACTGTCTGCAACATTGTGTGAAGAGGATGCGAAGGAAAAACAAAACAAAAATCAATCTGAAGAACATGATCCTTATTTAACCACCTGACAACTCAGAAATGTGGGAGGCTGAAGAGACATACTCATGCAGTCTAGAAAGGAACATTACCCAGTTAAACTAACATTTCCCTGCTTTTCTATAAATACTATAGTCTCTAGGATATATTACAAAATATTTGCATGCAAATTTTTGAAATTATGACTCAATAAGATAAAAAAATAAAAACAGATCCACACCTCCTCCAAGCTTGGTTTCATCTGCAAACGTGCTTATGATGTACTCAATCCCATCATCAAGATCATCAATAGAGATATTAAACAGGACTGGACCTGGTTGCTTGGTCATAACAGGAGATTTGATTGGTCAGGCAGGACCTACACCTCCTAAATCCATGCTGGCTGGGCCTGATCTCCTGGTCAGGCTGCAGGTACTGCATGATTGCACCCAGGATTATCTGCTCCATAATTTTGCCTGGAACCAAGGTCAGGCTGACAAGTTTATAATTTCCCAGATTGTTCTTCCGGCCCTTCTTGTGGATGGGGCTCACATTGGCCAACTTCCAATCATCCAGGAACTTACCTTTGAGCCAAGACAGCTAATAAATGATGGAGAGCAGCTTAGCAAGCTCATCTAGCAGCTCTCTCATCACCCTAGGGTGGATCCCATCCAGTCCCATGGATTTATGAGGATTCAAGTGGAGCAGTAGGTCTCTAACTTGTTCCTCCTGGATTACAGGGGGACTATACTGAACCCTGACTCCACCTACCAGTCCAGAAGACCAGTTGTCCTGTAGATAATCTTCTTTACTATTGAAAACAGAGGCAAAGAAGTTGTAAAGTGCCTCCTCCTTTTCTTCATCTTTAGTTACTCTATTTCTTTCTACATCCAATAAGGAGCGGTTGTCCTTCTTTTTGTCATTAATATATTCATAAAATGTTGTTGTTGTCCTTCTTTTTGTCATTAATATATTTATAAAAACACTTCTTATTGTCCTTAAGAGAAGTGGTCACTTTGAGTTTATTATTATTAATGTACTTTATATGACAACAATGTGAAGCTCAGGATTGTGGGACACTTCTCAGCTATATATCTATGTTGCACTAGATACTGAAAAAAATACAAACCAAAAAGATGTTTAAGGCCCCAGTAATTTGGCAGGGATCATAAATTCATCATCAAAAGTGTTACTGGAGAACATCACACATTGAAATGTGATTTAGTGTCATTGGAACTGGAGGTCACAATTCAGTTCCCCCTTCTGAAGAAATGGGGCCATACTTTCTGCACAGGACTGGTAACTTCTCTGTAATTTTAGCCTAAAACTCGTATTCAACATAAGGAGCAATTTTTTAGAATTACTACCAAAAGCCAATAGGTATACAAGTATCACTAAAACCCATTTTCCTTTACAAACTCATAACTGGTTACATGTTACGAAATGATTTACAATATCATCATAACTCTGCAGAAACCACAAAAATCACAGCTTCAGTAAAGGAAAGTATTGTGATCGTGACTCTGCTAATGTCTTCTTTATTTAAGAAAAGGTGCAAGAATATTTTTAATTTGTATGCATTGCAAATATTAAGAGATATAAACTTTTTAATAAAAGTTTTAACTTCTATTAACTAAATACCAGACTTCTGCCTCTCCCACCTCCCAAATTTAAGGCAAATAGCATTTTCATATTTTCAATATTTGCTGTTAAATGGAAAAAACCTTTGCTCCAAAAGATGATATTGTAACCTTTACAAAAGAACTTCAAAAGCAAAGAAAGAAAATCATGTTTCAGCCATCATGTGCCTCCACATTATTAAATGCATAATCAGTTTCCAAGTCTTCCCAAAAGAAAAATCCAAGAGGTAAATTCAATCTCATTCTGCCTGTCAGCCTCAATCCTTACATTTACTGCATCCAAGTACAGAACACATGTTCAAGCCAAAATTCTGCCTCCAACAAACCATCATTCTGCCCCTGAGCTGACGTACATATATATTTACAAAATCTTTAAAGCTTACCATAATCAAAAGTGCATTTATTCTGCAGCAGTAAAGCCAAAAAAAAAAACAAAAAACCCAAAAAAAACCCCCACCAAAATTTCCACCCCCATGGGCTGCCCTATTGCTTGATGGTTCTGTAACATTTCAAGCCAGAGCTAGAAATAAAGGATCTCTCTTCTCCCCTAAGCATGTCCAATAGGTAGAAGTGCTTGCCAGGCTTGTCCATTGCATCAAGAAATCCTATGTCTAAATGGATTTTTAGGCTTCACATTGAGCTAGATGTCAATGTGAAGCCTAAAAATCCAGACTCTTTATAGACTCACGTATAGACTCTATACCTGAGTCTAGACTCACGTATAGAGTCTAAATGTGAGTCTAAAAATCCAGACTCACGTATAGACTCTATACGTGACCTATGTGTGTACATACACATATCACAGACTTCAAACAAATACCAGGTTTCTCAATGTACAGGGTTTGCAAATAACCACATACACAGCAAAAGTACCAGTAGTGTTCTAAATACGATGATTTCAGGATATAAATAAGTCAAGGGCTGAAGAGAGAAGTAATATTTCCAGCTGCTGTTTTTGGAAAGAAACAGATCATCTTTTTGGACACTAGAGCTTTCTTGGATCTGAGCAAGAAACAAAGAGCTTTAAGGCTAAAACAGATGGAGAACAATTGCTCGGAGTTTAAAGCTGATTATACTAATCAATAACAGTCTAAAAAGAGATTGCTCCTTCCTACAGTTATTGCTGCCTTGGCATGTCAGCCAGCAGTGTGGAATGTCCCAGGATGCTCCCAGCAGCCAGTGTCGCCAGTCCCACAGGACATTATGAGGGTAGAAGCATTCCAGCTACATCCTTCTCAACAAAGAGCCCTGAGAAACAGCACAGACCCAGCTCTAGACCATGTTTCTCTAATTAATCTTCATTTCTGCTCTAAATCTGCTTTGTGCCATGGTCTGCATTAACGTGCAGAGACTCAGGTTCAGAAAATGTCAATTTTAAAGGCGATATTTATCTTACGGGAAAACAGGCAGAAAAGTTTTTTAAATAATAACATGATTGCTTTTAGGTCGAGTTTTATTGCAATAAAAAACTACCTCTATCAGAAGTTTTGTAACTGCCTCTCTGTTGCCTGCATTACCTCTTGACAAGATAATTGTTGGCAAGACACGAGAAAGCAGAAAACAAGGCATCAGACAGACAGTATATCCCTCACCAAATTAAATCAATGTCTCTTTTCTGCTTGGTTTGTCCAGAGAAAAACAACAGGAAATTAAGGAGAATATGGTTCATTTTGGCCAGAATGTTTGGATGCATTCTTTAATTATTTTGAGTGTGTGTGCACATACATGATCCACTCAGTATCAACTCTTGATGAGCATTTTTATACTTACACTTTGATTATTATAGTCCCGATTTTAGTAACAATACTGATGCAATTCAGATCCATTCTGAACTGCCTATGAAATCACTTGAACAAATGTAAAGTCATTAAGAGACACAATATGTTTCTTCCCCCAGGAAGTAAAATTTTTTTCCTATGCTTTCATTGATATAATCTTTTTCTTTTTTTTTCTCTCCTGAAAACTGAAGTTGCAGCTCTGGATTATTTATTAACAGTAGAATCAAAATTTTAAAGTGTTATTTTCCCTATGGAAAAATCAAACCTTGAACAATTTGAAGCACCTACTGCTATAAAACTACTTTTAAAAAAATAATCTTTGCTCAAAACTCAGGGGGTTTGCATATTTCCTAGACCATAATTAAGTAATTGCAAATTTAATCTCCTTAAGTTTTTGAAATGTGGAGGTTTCATATTCATTAGTTCTAAATTCACAGAATCACACAGAATCACAGAATATTATGAGTTGGAAGGGACCCACAAGGATCATCTAGTCCAACTCACCATCTAACACCTGTACAGAGTCCGAGAGCACATCCCAGAGCGTAACACCACCTAGATCCCTCACAGTCTAGCAGGCCACTCCGAGCCGGAAGGGGCCCAGTGTCATCCAGCCCTACACCCCCCAGCTAGACCATATCACTGAGCTCCTCATCCAGTCTTCTCTTGAACACCTCCAGGGACGGCGACTCCACCACCTCCCTGGGCAGCCCATTCCAATACGCAATCACTCTCTCTGTGAAAATTCTGCATTTGGATGCTTAAATTAACATATAAAAGATTTTTTTTTCTGGAGGAAAACATCACCAATCTGTGTAACAAAGCCTGGATACAGCAGCTCTCTAATATTTGACAGAAGTACATATCAAAGGGTCTCATTCCACCTAAAGAAAACAGCCAGTTCCCTGAGATTGGAATCAATATTTGGATGTTCTGGATGTTTTGGATGTTCTCACAACTTACATATTTACCAAATTAAATATGTAGTTAGAGGTGGATGACAGTGTAGCTACTCTCACTTGCCTGCCAACTTTGGCTGCTCTTAAGAGCATTGAGTGATCATCATAGATTTTGGATCTCAGAAGAGAAGAGAATTCCAGAAGGAGAAAGAGTTGATCAGGAACTGGGGGGTTTCTCCAGCTTTTCTTCTCCCACTTTGAATTTCTTTTAAGTTTACAGAAACCTTTAGTAATCATTTTTCATCACTTCAGAGACTATTAGCAGCCTGAGAGGATTAGGTGACATTTAAAGGAAAAGCGTTTTTTTCTGTCCAATAAATAAAATATTTTTGCGGGAGGGTTTTCATCAGGACTTGGCAATAAGGATTTAGACAATGCACATCACAGCCCCC
The DNA here is from genome assembly GCA_013390025.1 of Pitta sordida. Taxonomy (NCBI): domain Eukaryota; kingdom Metazoa; phylum Chordata; class Aves; order Passeriformes; family Pittidae; genus Pitta; species Pitta sordida. The sequence continues at coordinate 99,995 of WEKX01026822.1, read as the reverse complement.
TGTAAAGTCGAGCAAATGGTTCAGAATTGCTGTCTGCTGATGTTCAATTCATATATTTGCAACTGCCCTAAAATGTAATGTGAAAATCTAGGCTAACCTGAATGTTTCTCTTTAATCAAGTTACTTACTTCAACCAGGACATTCATACTCAGCAATTTGAGTGTATCGTGATCATGGGAATAACACAGAATTGTTTGGGCAGCTTGGCTGGAGGAGATTCTGTTGTCCTGTACAAGATTGGTGGTTTGGGGAACAGGAAATACGAAGAACTGCAGGGACGGTGAAGGCAGCAAAATTCATTTGTCCTTTTATAAAATATATTCAACTTTTTATTTTCCACAGCTTTTTCACTTTCAGAATACAGCGAAAATCCACTTGAGTATAGTGAGTGTCCCTGTCTCTCATACAGGAGACTGGAGGTTCGATTCCCACGAGGGAGGCAGTGGTGCCATTTAAGAGTTGGACTCGATGATCCTTCTGGGTCCCTTCTAACTCAGAATATTCTGTGATTCTGTGAATTGAAGTTTATAGGAAGAATTGTACAAGAAGAAGTATGGATACTTTTTTGATCCTTTCACTCAAGACTTATGAATTTTCTTGGTCTCCATCTATTCATCTCTGCTCTGCAGCAAAGGACCCAGATACTTTTGTACACAGAACATTCAGAGCTGAATTTTTGAGCAGCAATAATAAAAAAGAAACAAATAACAACTACATACAAAAACCCCCTACATACAACAAAACCAAAACACAAACAAACAACAGTAAAAAAACCCTAAAAATCTACCTGAAAATCCATTCCCTAAACATAATTCAAAGCATTTGAAGCACTCCAGCTGTGAAATCTTACAGCCGGTCTTGCTAATTTGGTTTCATTATGGCAGATTTCAAAGTCATGCCCTGAAGAGGAAGGAATTAAAATAGGTCAGCAGCACTGTGGGAGAGCACAACAGCAGCCTCCAGCCTGCAGTGGTTCAGCATCTCAGGCAAAACCTTCTATCACCATCAGCTCAGAGAGACAGCCATGGAATTAGGAGCGCAGTTCACAGCAGGCACAGAGCAGGGTGTTCAGAGTGCTGTTCTCTGCCTGCACCTGCCTGCCACTCAGGCTAGTCCTGAACTGCCACCAGCCTTGCACAAGAGCCTTAGGCACTTAGAAACTTGGTAAAGCATAATTAACGTGACACTTTGTCCTGCATCCCCCCAGCTGACCAGCTGTAACATCTCACAGGTCAGAGGACTGAGCCCACTCCTCCTTCTTGCTTCTCACTCCAAATTAAACTCTCAAGACCTTTTGCTGAATGTGCCCATCATTTCCCTTTCAGCTAAATCCATCACTGGAAAATAATCACAACCCGCATATATCCACCGTTTGGACCTATGGTTTTGTTCCAGGTTCACAGGTTATTCTGAGTTGGAAGGGACCCACAGGATCATTGAGTCCAACTCCCAAGTGAACGCCCACCCAGGGATCAGGCCCACAAGTGTTAAGTCTGATTTCTGCATCTGCATCTGAATATATCCTCTGTGGGAATTAGGGCAGGGAACAGCACTCTCTTCTCCCTGCAGCTTCCAAAGCCCTTTTTAACTCCTTAAAAGCCAAAAATTAAATAGATGAGGAGAATGGCTAAATCACTATATGATAGTTTTCCTTATTATATTAATTTCCTCTTTTCCACATCCTGAGCTTTTTAGACGTTTGTCTCACAAATTTCTCTTGGCTCTTGTTTCTTTGTACATTCATTATGGGCTCTTTTTCACACATCTGTCACAGGAAAAAAAATCATCATTAAATTGTCCTAAACTTTTTTCATCTAAATATGTTCAAAGGAGTTCGAATTCACAGTGTGACAGTTCCAGAAAACAAAGAAGGATCACGTACAGCAATTAAAAATGTGCCCTGTTTCAGGGCACTACAATGCATTCTGAGCTGAGCTCGTTTTCAGTAGGAACACTGTACTTCAGAAGAAATCTGTTTATCACATTCTATCCTTGTGATTATTGCTATTCTCACAACTTCAGCACATCCTTTTCCCTTTGTTTCCAGCAGGCACAGCAGACTATTCTTCATATCATTTGGCAGTTTATATATTACAGTCTTCAGACTAAATTTACATGTATCAGATATATTTGAAAGGCATTTCTTCAGCACTGAGAGTTATGTATATTTGCAGATATAGATTCTGCTTGTCCAGGTTTTTGGGGGGTAGATTTTAGTATCATTTATACATCATGTCACAAGTAGTTTTATTGCTATAATTACCATATAAGTAGAAAGATTTATTTTATATTTATTTATACTATTTATATTTATTGCTATAATTGACATAGAATTAGCATTACTCAATATCTTCTTTTACATATTTACAGATACCAGCTTTCATAGCTTTTCTGCAGGATCCTTAAGACAATTTTTCCTGGAAGTCCAAGCCGCATTTGTTCTGCTCTTTTTTTCCCTCTCTTTTTTTTTTTTTTTTAATGTATAAAACCGGCATCTGACATCATTGTGAATTCAGAGGGGAAAAAAAATCATAATTCTGATCTTAATTTTTGCCATGTTAAGGGCTGGAAGCTCGAGATATCTTTAGGACTGGGCACTGTAGGAACACTGAACCAGCTGTTTCTGCCAGAAGTTCATGTGGTTGAAAGAAGTGAGAGGATATGAAAGGATGTTAAAAGGACTGGAGGACAAGCCCTATGGGGAGCAACTGTGGGAGCTGGGGTTGTTCAGGCTGGAGAAGAGGAGGCTCAGAGGTGACCTCATTGCTGGTTACAACTCCCTGAGGGGAGGTTGCAGTCGGGTGGGTGAGGATCTCTTCTCTCAGGCTGACAACACCAGAACAAGAGGACATGGCCTCAAGCTGTGCCAGGGGAGGTTTAGCCTGGATGTCAGGAAGAAGTTTTGCCCGGAGAAAGTGATCCCTCAGTGGAATGGTCCGCCCAGGGAGGTGGTGGAGTCGCCATCCCTGGAGGTGTTTAAGAGAAGACTGGAGGAGGAGCTCAGTGACATGGTCTGGATGGTGGGAGGCTTGGATGGATGGAGTGTGGTGCCCGTGGTTCCAGGGTTGTGGGCCTGATCCCTGGGTGGACATTCACTTGGGAGTTGGACTCAATGATCCTATGGGTCCCTTCCAACTCAGAATAACCTGTGAACCTGTGATAGACTCCTCCTTCTTCCTTCAGTTTTTAGATCTAATGGTTTAATATGAAGGTCATAGAAGGGATTGCAGGGAAGGGCTGCAGAGCACAGGGAGTATCTCACATACTCAGGTGTGATTTGTATTTATCTGTACCAATGCCTTTTAGCCTGCAAGATGTTTTCAAGCTGAGGAAGAATAAAGGTTCTATTTTGCAACAGAAACATTCTCTGAAACAAAATCCATTATTAAGCCTGGAAGAGTCATCTCTAGAATGAGGTAAAAGACAGTAAAAGGAAAAAGAAACAAAAGCATCCTGGTGTTTAGATAATTTCATTTGGGAATGTCATAGGCTAGTGTTAGAGGGGGTTTCATTTGCATTAGAATAGAATTTAATCTGTTGGCAGACCAGAACAAATACTTTAAAAGATACAAAATTAATTTGGCAGTTTTGCAACCTAGCTTATGGTGTCCCAAGTATTCCCTTAATATTCCTCCCATTTTAAAACTTAAGTTTGGATTCTATTTAGGCAAGTACAAGCTACCCTCAAATTTAACATCTGCCTATACATTGCCATGAGGATGCTGCTCCTGCCTTACTGCAAGGAAAGTAATTGTGGGGCAAATATGCAGCAGCTGAGTATCTGAGCTCTGTATTTCCAATCACAATGCACACCCTCCCTCCCACACCAGATACTGTGGAGCATTCATGAGGTATGTCCAAGAAAGAGGAGCTCCAAAAGTCACCTTTCAGACAGAGATGCACATCAAGATTTTTATTCTCAAGGAATCTATGTCTAAAAAGTAAAGATCTCAAGGTCTTTTTTTTTGTTTTTCTTTCCACACAAAGCAAGAGAATTTACTCCCTTTTCCTTCCTCACCATAAAACTGGGGTAACACTTTCCAGGATGATATTTTCAGCTGAATCACAAATGGTAGTAGCAAGCTGGAGCAGAGAGTCAAGTGCAAGCACAGACTCGTACAGAAGGGCATATGGGTTGGACTATTATAGACTAGACTATTTACTGTTTAGTGTGGCTTAAAAAAGGAACAAACCCTCTCCTTTTGAACACAAAACCTTTAAGAATAGGATTATTTAACTAGGATTCCCTAGTATGTAGCTTCAACATTGGGAAAAACCTAGCTCTCTAGAGAAGCATTTAAAGGAACAGAGAAGGAAATGTGGGAACCTGCACCAATGTCACAAAGGTTGACATATGCATATATTTGTCCCAAATCCCTCTTGCTGCACATGGTAGTGGTACCAACCTACCCTCAGGGCGATTCTGCTAAAATAGCTAAATTATCTCCAGAGAATACAAATCCTATCCTGATTTTTTGACCTGTCTTAGAAATGCCCTACCTTAACTAAAACAAGCACAGGATTCCATGACATAGTGCATTAATTATTTTTATGTCTTAGTAGACTATCTGCTACCAGAGGAAGAGAGACATTGATTACCTTCTAGGAAACAAATGGGAGCAACATCTGCATGCATATTTTTTCAGTAACTTAATGTACACGTTCAATAAAATCTCAACCTTACGGCCTAGATGGTGTATAATAAACTAGGACAGGATCTATTCATAGCATAACAAGGTTTCACAAGTGTTTGATTTAGGATTTGTACTGCAAACTGTACACTTCCTGATGCAGGTATTCTGAGAAAAACAAAATATATTATTACACATTGAAGTACTTAGTCATCATGCTTATGGCTGAAGGATAAAGTTGCCTTCAATGTAAATTCACATATGACATGGACCTGCACTTCCTTAATACCAAAGAAAAGAGACGATCTCTCCTTATTAGGGGGACACTAATGAACTAAACCATATTTCATTTTTTATGCTGCCATTGTCAATGTAGGTGGATGTTCACCTGTCTACCAAGGCCAGGCCAGTGTATGGAAATCTGAAAGTCTGAAAAAGATCATCACAGGAATCACAAGCTGCTCTTGGAGTCCTGACACTCACCTGGGACTCAGTACAGCTTTGTATTGATTCTTGCTCTCAAGATAAAGCATCCCAAGACGCTTTATATCCACCTGCATTTATGGATGGACACAAACTACTGTCTAGTGGCAAGTGTGAAAAAATTACTTTTTTCATTTTTGCCATGTGAGATTTCTAGAAACATTTTATTTTCCCATCCCTTGTCATATTCCTGAATTAGTCTTCTCTAGAGCTCGTATTCACTAATTAAGGATACAACAGGGCACCAAGCTCTGCTAGCAATTTTGAAAGAGTTTTTGTATTCCTTTCAATAGCAACTGATTTCCAGTTCTTTAGTAGATAAATTGACGATCTTTCTGTTGAAGATGTCATATTAAAAAAAGAGAGCTACCTTTAAACTACACTATTTACCACTATCAGTCTCTCCATATATCCCTTAAACTTCCAGTTCAGTTTTTTACAGTTCATTGTAGCTCACCAACCAACTGCAGTAATGTCTCCCTGCATATCCTGAAAAAATGTCTCCTGTGTGAGAAGTGATGGCAGGATAGGAAACAAACTATAAAATCACAGAATTGTTGGAAAAGACCTCTAAGATCACCAAATCAACCCGCCACCATGTTCACCACTAAACTGCGTCCTCGAGTATGGAATCATAAAACCATTAAAGTAAATGCCAACATTAATTTAATATTAATGAATATTCACCATTATTAATCACAGAATCACAGAGAGGTTTGTGTTGAAAGGGACCTCAATGATCATATTGTTTCAACCCCCTGCCATGTGCAGGGACATCTTCCACTAGACCAGGTTGCTCAGAGCCCTGTCCAACCTGGCCTTGAGTACTTCCAGGGATGGGACACCTACAAATTCTCTGTACAACCTGTTCCAGTGCCTCATCACCCTCACAGTAAAGAAACTTTTCCTAATATCCAATATAAACCTATTCTCTTTCAGCCTGAAGCCATTCACCCTTGTCCCATCACGCCATGGTCTTGTAAATAAACCCTCTCCGTGTTTTTGTAGGTTGTCTTCAGGTACTGGAAGATCGCAATTAAGCTCTTAGTTTTGGGCAAAGAGAAATACCCATCCCCAGCCTCAGTATTTAGATGAAAGCAAATTGCTAAAGTAGGTAAAAATAAAATAAGGTGATTCAATTTCCAGAACAACTTATTGCCTATTTTCAGCTTATTTTTATTCATGCTCATGATGGCCGAGGAAGGAAATTAACAGATGCAAAGTCATGTATTTTCCTCATGATTTTGCAGACTAGTTGTTTCAGGGGAAGGGAAGGGAGCAGCCATGCAGACAGGGTGTCTTTCATGCCAGAGAGGGGAAGCAGCAAGACCTCTGGGATCCTGCATATCTATTAACGTCTATTTTATTCTGCATATGCTCGGTCCAATGCATTAACAAGCATCAGTACTGGGAAGGAAAGTTGAGCATACAGTCCCCGAGGGGTCGGGAAACACAGATGAGAAGCAGCAGTATCAAAAAGCAAAATGAAGAGGAAATTGTTCTGGATCTGAAAAAAAATCATTAAGTGAATTATCTTTCTAACTGTGAAGTCATGAGAAGAAGGGAAAAGAAGAATGAAGTTAAAGGGGGGGGGGAAGAAAAAAGATTCTTCTTGGATTAATCTTTAGAATAAAAAAATATTTAAGATATTTTCCTAAATTTTTAAGTAAAAAAACCTAAAATATTTCCAATTTCAAAAATCCTAGGAAGAGCTTGGAAAATTAAGCACATTTAATATAATATTGTACCTTATGGGAACAATGAGATAGAAGAACACAAATTATGAATACACTTAATTCATGAAGATTTCTTAACAGGTAAGCTGTGGAGAAAAGAGGAAAATAAGAAAAGAAACAAGAGTAAACTTGGACTTTTATCAGTAAAACTTAGTAGTAAAGCACCTGATGAATAACTTATTCACCGACCTGAGCATTACATCAGTTATTAGAGTAGGACACCACCATTAATATGTTTTGGTCACATCAGCACCTTTGGATTGCCTTGTCCTACCTACTTTTAAATGCATAAAAAAATAAGGCAATAGATTCTGATGGCAGCAGTGATACAGCAGTTTTATAGAGAGAATGAAAGTTCACCAAATCACAGCAATCCAAACCCTTCCTACATAGTATCAATGCTATGATGCTTCGTGTCAAAGCAGAAGAGATCAGGAGAAGAACCACCTCTCACGGGCTGCTTTTTCCTTCCCCTACTGGACAGCAACGCAATACTTGCAGCAGGACTGGAAGATGATCCCAAGCTTGGAGCAGGTGTCAATATGTTGGAGGGTAGGAGAGCCCTGTAGAGGGATCTGGACAGACTGGAGAGATGGACAGATTCCAATGGGATGAAATTCTGCAAGTCCAAATGATGGGTCCTACACCTTGGTCACAAGAACCCCATGCAGAACTATAGGCTGGGGATGGAGTGGTTGGAACATGGACAGGCAGAAAGGGACTTGGGAGTACTGGTGGATAAGAAACTTAACCTGAGCCAGCAGTGTGCCCAGGTGGCTAGGAAGGTCAATGGCATCCTGGCCTGCATCAGGAATGGTGTGGCCAGCAGGACTAGAGAAGTTATCCTTCCACTGTACATTCCATCCCATTTGTATGTACCTTCACACATCTAAAAATGATGCTTGGATGAGTCTTTTGGCTTGTGGGTTTTTTAATATATACCAAAAAAAGGAAAAGCATTTCCATTGAAGACTGACAGAAAGCAATTACTCAACATTTCCTGTCAACCCGCTTCAGAGGTCTTTCAGACCTGGAAAAAATGACAAGTCAGTTTTTCCCCTCTAATGTAAGAATTTTGCAAGTGGCTTTCATTTTCAGAGCTGTTGTAACACATCTCAGATATTTGGGAACCCAATCTGTTTAACTAAAGCAAACACTATGATTTATATATATATACACACACATACACACACATGCACCCACGCATCCCTTCTGAGATGTATACTCACCAGACCTTTCTTCGAAGAAATATTGACAGCAACTGCCACACTGAAGTCTAGAGCGAGCATGTGGCCTCTTACAGCCCATGGCACCCTTACAAGTCTTGTTCTCCTGAGACCCTGTTGGAGCAGATTATATAGTCACATGCAGATTTTCTTTCAAAAGCAAATACAGGAANTGTGGCCTCTTACAGCCCATGGCACCCTTACAAGTCTTGTTCTCCTGAGACCCTGTTGGAGCAGATTATATAGTCACATGCAGATTTTCTTTCAAAAGCAAATACAGGAATTTTTTCCATCATAAATCTAGATGCAACATAGCAAGGTGTACCCCTATGGTTTGAACCATTTCAGGATTATATCACAGAGCTATTTGAAAAATAGGACAAGAGGTCATAGTCTTAGGCTTCAAAAGAGGAACTTCAGACTTGATATTAGGAAAAGGTGTTTCACTGAAAGAGTGACCCGGATTTGGAATGGGTTGCCTACACAGGTGGTTGAGTCGCCAACCCTGGAGGTGTTCAAGGGGAGGCTGGATGAGGTGCTGAGTGATATGATCTAGACGTAGATGTTAGGTTTAGTTGGACTATAGGCTGGACTAGATGATCTTTGGGGTTCTTTCAAGCCTTATCTATAGTGTGAATACTGTGAAAACAAACAAAATCATCTCATACCCTTCAAATGCACTTAACAGATTACACAGCATCTTCTAATTTTGGTTTAGAAAACCAGTAACAGGTGGAGATATGTAATTTGAACTCACTAGAAATGGTTGAGCTTTGAAGATGAAGATAAAGATAAAGCAATAGGAAATGCTTGGTAAAAGTGACAGACAGCATTCACAAGGATCTGTAGCACAACAGAGCAGTGAGATGAACACAAAGACATCAACATCAAAGATGCAATTACCTGAAAAAGCAAGAAAAAAATCATTCCACTACAAGCATTAAAATAGACAGTGCATTCAAAATTCCTGAGCACACGAAAATGATTGCCACTCCAGTGGCTCCAACTCATACCACCATCAGCAAGAGTTCAGAGACAGCGGTGCCCCCCTTGATCTCCCTCTCATTGTACAGCACCCAGACTGGGTACAGAGCACACACTGTACCTTGAAACAGATTATTTTTATGGAACAGATCATTAGCTGGGGTAAATCAGCATGTGGCTCCAAAGTTTCCCTATAGTCTACCAATAAATTAGGAGAACTAGTTCAATTATAAGAAAACAGCATTAGAAAGTAGCGTTTGTGAAGACCGCTATACACAATGCATTCTGCAGGTCTGATGCTAATGAAGCACATCCTTAATTATGCAAATAATTCAAATTCTTGGCACCAGTAGTCAAGACTTGAGCTGTATAAGATTATTAGAGACAGTTACTTCACTGAGTGTCTCTGTGTCTGTATCTACCCGTTTATGCTTTTAAATGAATGCAGTGGTACTATATTCCAGAAAAGCCATAAGCACACAATTCCTTGCTTGTTAAAATATCTTTACCACCAAGTTGCCTGTTTCACTTGTTTCGGCAAAATGGGAATAAACATATTTTCATTTGCGTTTCATTAAATTATTCCGCAACCCGTATGCGGCGTCTTGATGCAGTTTGAAAGGTGAACAGATGGTATTTTATTTTTAGCTCACGTTAACACAGCCCATCAAACACTCATTTTCCTGATATACTATCATAATATAGCTTACCATTCAGCCTTTAAAGTACATCTCTGCCTGCCTTGTAACATCCAAATGACAAAAGAGAACTCTATGATAAATATTTAATTACAATCACGGTGATCGGTTTGTCACTGAAAAGTAGCAACCGTAAGTGAATGAAAGAACTTGGGTTTTAAAGAGGAACTGTGTGCAGGTGGAATCAAAGCACATTTTTTTTTTTTTATCAGAGTCTTTTAAATGCAGGCTTTTTCAAGACTGGAAGAGTGCTTGAGAGAACCAAATATATGGGTTTGTATTGATACATGAGGCATTTGCAACACCTACTAAGTATTAGAAGTAGACTGAAACCTTCTTTCAGTAGTTACCTGTATGTGCCTTCAATTGCATGTAGTGATTTTGCATATTACAATACACAATAGTGCATATAATAAAATATAGTCTACCAAAAACGGATAAAGTAAAAAAAAAGCACTCAAACTGACTCATGCATCTGCACTCAAATAATTCACAAAGCAGTATTTGGTGTAGCCTCCCCAGCAGATTGTTAAATTGTCCTGTTTTTTCATTGGGTATGTGCACCACCACGCAGAGGAAAGACTTGAGTTCATGAGTTCACAGGTTCACAGGTTATTCTGAGTTGGAAGGGACCCACAGGATCATCGAGTCCAACTTCCAAGCAAACGCCCACCCAGGGATCAGGCCCACAACCCTGGAACCACGGGGACCACACTCCATCCATCCAAGCCTCCCACCATCCAGACCATGTCACTGAGCTCCTCATCGAGTTTTCTGGGTTTGCATGGCATCACTTCCAATTTTGCACATTTTTGGTGCATGCCACTCTACAGTCAATCTACTCACCCCTTCAGTGGGATCTATCTGCCGAAGGATATCAGAGCCAATCCCCAGCTCACAGCATTTCTTCGCACAAATATGTTACTGAGGTGTTTGTGACACTCACAGTCATGGGAGTTATGAAGAAGCAGAGAACAAGAGCCTTCTTAGATATTTTATTGGTAGCTGAAAGCAAAGATGTAAATGGTTCACCAGAGAAGCTCCTATTTTTATGACCACATTGCACATTTTAGGAAAATCTCAACAAATACAGGGGGGAAAAAATAAGAAGCATCCCAACTCTGCAGCAGAAGTGCAGCAGGTATTCCAGGTCTTGGAGAAGTCAACACCAACTTTCCAATGCTGTGCCTTTTGCATGAAAGCATACTGCACATTTTACTGCAGTCAAGAGAGAATACTAAAACAAACAAAAAAAGTAGAAATATTGAAATTTCTGTTTGAATCTGGACCAGGTCTCTTGGCCGTACAACATCAGGTCTATGTCTTTCATTACCTACTTCAAAAATGCAATCTTTCTGCAGCAGGGCCTACAAGGGCAACGCAGACTATTAGTGTGTGTTGGGCAGTGTGGGAGTCAACACAGCAGCTTCTCTCCAAACAAGAGAGGTTTCTGCAGAGAAATGGCTAGTATGTAATTTTCACATGACAGAGGAGGCGAAAAGTTTTCACACAACTCAAATCCTGCTTTTCATTTTCAAACAAAAAGTGTGCTCTGAGGATCAAAATAACTTTGAGAAAACCATCGCAAGAACCAACAGAAAGGATTTATTTTAAAATAGGGCAATACCTTTAGTGGTCATCAATGCCACCAATTTGGAAATGTTGTGGGAAAGTGGAGAAACAGCAGGCTGAAATGTGAAAGGAAAAAATGAGGTCTTGGTACCTCACGCAGTTTGAATTTCACATTTGATAGGAAAGGCTAAATGTGCTTACGTGCCACTTACTGCTAAATCAACTGAGGGCAAGCAGATGCTACCCTCTCCCTCAAATTTTTGCTCATGCTCTGTGGTTCTAACTGTATTACAAAAGTGAGAGACAATAATGATAATAAAGTACCCAGAAATAGTACAAAATCCCATGTGAAGAAGATAAATCAAACGAGACAAGTCAGCTATATATAAAGACCGTAAATTATTCAAGCTGCCTAAACACCCAAAAGTGCACTCACAGCTTTATACTAATGATTGCAAATTCCAAACAGCATTGCTTTATTTTTTCTAGTTTCCTTTTTTTCCCCCCTTCAAACAGTTAGGCTCATAGGAATTAAGTCTTTAAATCCGTATTTACTCACCAGACACCATACTAATTAATATGGAAAACAATGACCATAGGAAAGGGCCAGATGGCTTGAAGACAAAGAATGAAGATAAGCTGAGAGAGATCTGTGTGCAGATAACAAGTGCATGCTCGAGCTTTCTTGAACACTGAAACTTATAATACAGTTCTTTAATAGATATTCTTGATTTGAAATAACATTTTAAGCAGAAAGGTCAGACAAGTCTCTACATTTAGTCAGCAATAAATCTTTTCTCCAAGCTCATTTTTTTTTATTCAAGTCACATGAGAGAGAGAAGATTATTTCCCACAGGATGCTGAGCATTGTGATGTTTGAAATATTCTCATCCCACACTAAGAGCTAGAAATATTTCTTCGCCCTTTGTGGGGGACTTTTCTAATGCAAGAATTAAATCTAAATCAGGGAAAGGTATAAGAAATAAGACTGGTGTTTCTTCACTATTAAAATCAATTATGGGGGTTTTGTGGTTTATGTTTTTCATATATGGCTTTAGGAGACAAAAGAAAGAAAACGTTTTGATAATTTACGTATGAGTATCATTCTATCACGTGAAAATTCAAAAGAAGGGTAGGTATGGAATACTTATTTTAACAGAAGAATCCCAATTCTGAATTATTCTTGGTAGGATCACTGCAGTCTATAGCCCTAGAATTGTATTCTTAGCCCTGGCACTCCTATTTTTCATATTTATTCCTATTAATTTTTAAGTTAAAAAAACGTGGAAAAATAGCTACAGTAACCTACTATTCCTAACCATTAATCAGGGAATGGACTAGGTGGGTTGAGCAGAAGTATCAGATTTTAGCTGTGCTTGGTTTTCCTCCCTTGGGCTCATTAGCCAAGAGAAGAAAGGGAGGGACAGGTGATGGGAAACGTTGCTGAGGCAGCACCAGCATAATGTTAAGGACATAAATTACGCAGGGCTGAAAGCGTACATGAGCATCTCAGAAGGCAGTTTAGCTGATTACTCCACTGCCAGGAGTATCTGGAAGGACAGACTCTGCCATTGTAGGTAGGAGCAGTGAAATTACAGAGTACATACATGATTTAGAGAAATAATACATAAGAAAAGAAAAAAGACAGATGCATGACCTTAAACCCTATGAGCAGAACACCTACATGGCATCCAGTCATTTCTTACGGTTTTGCTGATTCACTCCCTTCTCAATGTGCCACAGAGCTGGGACAAACTAAAACACCAAAATTATTAAGTTTAAAGCCCCTCCACTCCTCACCTGCCAGAACATCCTAAACCACAGTTGCGGTACTAACACTAAATAGAGAAGCTGGTCCAACAAGAAGTTGGTCCAACGGTGTGAAAGCACCAAAACAATATGTTTAAAACAATTCATAGCCATAAAAAATGCAGGGAAAAACTCGACATTATGAAGAGAAACACAACATTTCACATAACCTCATGCTTCGTTTTTGTAGATATTGGGTAAAACACATAAAATACCTTGAGCAACATTTCTTGGCACAAATTTCAAAATATCGAGAAAACTAGTAGCAGGCATCAAGTCCAGGTGCTGCACATTTCACCTCGAGGTTCAAAGCTCTGGCTGAACATTCCCATTTCATACATTTATCGAAGCAGCTCTCTTCTCTGTGTGCTGAAACTAACTTTCTTTGATTTACCCTTCAACTGCAGTAACACAAATTTTAATCGACCTTTCCCCTGTGCAGGCTCTGTAAATACTGTCACACCTGTACCCAACCAGCAGCCCTGTTATTTCTGAATTATACATTCTATTTGTTCGTTAGTCATTCCTGCCTTTCAGTATTTGCAGCACCTAGTAAGAGACCTGGAAGTCTAAATCTCTCCATGGTACTCTATTTAGGGCAAAGATCTTCAAAAAATTCTTCAAACTGTTAATTTTCTGCTGCATTAAATCTTCAAATCTTTGCTAGTTCACGTTTTTATGCTGTGATAATCAATTGACCTTTGTGCATTTTTAGCATAAAAGACCAGTAAAAACTATTTTAATGAATGTTGAGAGTTTCTCGAGAAGTAAAGTACGATTCTTTTTCCTCAAAATTGCATTTCCAAAATAACAATGACATTAGAAATCGCAATATTAATGTTTTTACTAAAGATGTTTGTCTACTTCACCTTCAAAAATCTTTCACATTCGACCTTTGTGCAGCTTTCGTGATGCTGTAGTCCATGGGGAAGGTCATGCCAGGCCAGAGGAAAGGAAGGAGGAAGATATTGGAGATTCATAGAGAAGTTTATTCTTAATCAAGGAAAGAAAACTTTTGTGTGTCTTAGTGCCACGTGCCACTACATGTGACTGAAAGGTAAATACAGTTAATTCTATTCATCACTGCCATTCCCTCAATTTTTCCAGAAATTCTTTTCCTGTAGACAACTTTCCTAGTAGATAAAGAGAACCACAATTTTGATCACACCAGAATGATATATATTCCTGGAGTAATTTTCAATTGAATTTACTTAATTATATTTTCTCCATCAGCTTTAAACATGATTTCACAATGCTGTTTCAATTGATAGTCAGTTTTCACAGGTTTACAGACTTATTTCCTTATTAAAATAATCAAAACCAAGAAATTATTTAAGAGGGTCTCAATGCTTCAGACAAATAAAGAACATACACATAACCTGCTCCTAAAAAAAAGAAGCAATCTTAAAAGCACTTCACTCAAAGTCTCATTAAACATCGATTTGTTTCTATGATGTTTCTGTGTCCCAATATACAACTCTCTAACCCTTCACCTTTCCAAGATGTACAATTAACAATACTGACATTTACAGCATATGGGTTTAAAAATGTCAGTGGGAGAAAATAAAAATCTGGAAACAGAGCAATATTTATCAGTTACAGAGATTTGGCCATGATAAACGCTAACATTACCCTTGACAAAATTATACACCTGGAAGTATTTTTCTCTTCAAAGTAGATGTAACTGTATTTCTGGCAGGTGACATTTAGATAAAATGTATGACAAGAATTACTATGGTAACAAAAATATATTAAAAAAATAATTATTCTTCTTATTTCTCTTTCGTTTTCCTTTCAGAATCGGTTAACTCAAAGCACTAAGAAATCCTTATATTCTTTTTCCTTGGCTCTGCTGTTGAGTTTTCTTAATTATTGGCTTTTCACCAAAGGTGTTGAGCTGTCCACAAGTCTCAGTACTACGAGGTGTTGCGCTGCTTTTCATTTCGTATTCTAAGTCATGTTGCAAATCATAGTTGTAATACTGGAGAATTCAACCAAAAAGAGTCACTTTTGTAAATTGCATATGAAAAATAATAGTTGTCATCTATAAAATAATAGGCCCATCTCTTGGGATATTTAAACAAGATGGAGAAAAAAGCCCTGGTAGCAAATACATCATCCATTAGAGAATAATCCCAGTGGAAATGGAAAGCACCTATTAAGTTTTATTTCTACTGCACTATAACTTACAGGATTCTGTTCTAACCGACATACAGCTCCATTCCGCTGAAATAAGGATATTTTATTGATTTCAAACTCTCTCATAAACTTGAAATATTTTAATTACCAAATAATCCATTTTGCATTTCACAGGCTGCAATTTGCTGAGCAACATAAACCTAACAAAACAATGCCTGATTGAAAAAGTGAAATATGCTCCTGTAAACAGAAAAGTACCTGGTGTGTCCTTGAAGTCTATTGTTTTGGGAAGGTGCCAGAGAAAAATATTAAAACCCATAATGCACGAGAGGATTGTCTCGTATTTAGTAAGTCAACTTTTGAAATTCCCGTAGATTAACATAAAAAACCTCCAACATCTGTACTTCAAAAATGCTCAGAAAACAGGGTAGGGAGATAAAAGGCAAGTATTTGCTACCCAGTCCACTCTGAAGACAGACAAGAGAAAGCTGATAAGGGTCTTAATTCATTGATGTTCAAAAACATTTGTTCTCAGCCTAATATTACTTAAGTCACAGCAGTTAGTATCTGCCAAAAACTTCCATCTATATGTAGTCCACAGAAATAACACATGTCACAGCTGAGCATGCAAGATTATTACGTTTCTTAAAGTTAGGCCAAAATCAAAGACTTCAGAGATGAATATAACAATCCTCCCCATGCTACAGAGCTCTGTGGACTCCACAATTTTGCCTGAAGCTCTACAGTTCACATGATAAAGAAACATGGATTTAAAATGTCAACAGTTGCTCGGTGTAAATACATATATTATGGTGATGAATTACCAACCTGCTACAGCAATGTGCCTTTAACCTGCTAGAAGCACAGAAACAGAGAATTATCATTATAAAAATAAAGTAAGCAGATTATTTTTTTGATGTGATGTTTGGGATTTTGTTCAAGAGAAATTAATGCATTAAAATTTAACTCAGTTTTAATCTCCTTTTTTTGACTTGCTTTCATTTCCCAGTCCACATTTTATCTGAATGAGTATCTGAAATGTTTTGAACAACCATGTGGTTACTCTTTAATAAAGCTCCACCAGAAATCTCCTTTAAAATATTTCAGGGGTTCTTTTTCCCCCTTTATTTCTGCAAACAGGAAGACAAGGGAAAAGGGGAATAAAAACAAAGCAAAAATACCCTCCACATTTGGTTTAGTTGGAGAAAGTGCTGTCGTTTCCTTTGAGCAAAGTTACCTAAATCCACACAATCAGCACCCATATGTGATAGCATGAGGAATATATTAGAGGCACCCACAATGCTTAGACCAGATTACACAGCACCTGCCCAAGAAGTGAAGAAGCAAGTCCACGTCTTGTCTCTCAAGGTTTTCTGCCGGTTGTTACTGCAGTGTGGAACCATCACAGCAGTAGTTCTATCACAACTATTTTCAGGGAATTTTTTTTCAGTACCAAGGCAATGTCACTTGGATGAGTGCCCTCTTCACTGCCAGCTTCCAGGTGCAGATATGCAAGAGGCATGAAAGGAGAATCCAACTTTCTCCGAGTTCGAATGCAATGTGACATTTCATTGCATTCTGCCTTCAATTAGCATTTCAAAACTCAAGCCTCACTTACATTTGTGTTTGTTTCAGTTGTTCCTCAAATGCCCTGACTGTCCCTTCTGTCCCCCTGACATTTCTGTCTTCCGGAGACAAAGCCAGAAAAGCTAAACATAGCACAAATGCAGTGTAGGGACATTCATAGTCTGCTTTTTTATGCCGCAGAACTGTGCACCTCCACATTTTTCCAGCATTGATGTCCAGATCACTGTGTTTGGTGGGTACAGCACTGAGGCAGAAGAAGGTGACCCCATCCTTGGGGCATCAGAGCCCAGGGGAGACACAGGTCTCTGTTTTTTCCTTCTCACTGTTGGACAAAAGAGTAGGAGAAACCTCAAAGTCTTGGAAGGGAAGCTGAAGGACAGCCAACACACGAGGAAGGGCCATCTGAACAGCGTGGCACCACTCGCCAGATGCGGCTCTGGTCAGAGGCCTTGCCCAGGGCTTTATTTAAAGCATGAAAGACATGCTGCTGAATTTTCTGCTTCCTGACTCTGGCTTGGGATGCTGCCCACTGCTGTTTGAGCTGCACGGAAAAACCTCAAGCAGTAGAGCACCCACCTTCTGGAACCCTTATTTCCAGTTTGGAGGACTTTTCTTTTTCCTGATGGCTTTGAAACTTCAAAGTTTTGCAATAAATCTGTCTTAACACCCACACTTAAATATGCAAATAAGCTTTTCAGCAACAAGGCTCCTGAAAAGGAGCGTTTATTGAAAACATAAGACTCTTATGCACTAAGCCACATTATCCAGGAGGGAGGGGACTTGTGGGAAGAGGAAAAAAAGTGAGTGAGCTCCATGCAAAATGCATGAGTCTTGATAGCTTCTTCTAGTCCACCATATGCATATTTCATGAATTCATTACAGCAACTACTGCATCTATAAGTCAAATAAGCCCAATTGTTCAAATAGAATGACCAGTTTGATATACAGAAAATAGATGCTGTTAAAGGAATACTGAAACCCTTCAACCTGAAATTGCTACATGGCTGTCAAGGTTTGATCAGAAGGAGAAACAGGAGAAGAACAGTGATTTCCACACTTGTGTACATGAAGGAAAATGACTAAAAGGCGGTTGTGACCCAAACGCTGATCCTCAAAAAGAATTGTAGCAGCTGAGATACAAACTGCGCTTTCAGTCACATCCACAATGAAAAGTTCATAGATGGCAGGCAGTATTCACTACTGGGATCTGCATAGGAATAAATGGCGAGAAGAAAATGATGGAAGGAAATCAGCAATGCAAAAGTACTCTGTGCTTCCTTATGTCAGACTGTGTGTGATGTATTCTGTGCATGGAAACAGCTCGAGAATGAAATGGGAATGAGGAATTCAGGTTGTGAGACAGTTATTTGGTGCTTTTAGCAAATGTGAATGGCATTTTCAAAGAGGGCTCAGCGCTGCTTTATGGATTCTGCCTTGGAAACCGTTTCAAATTATGTTCAAATCCACTCCAGTAGCCACCAACTGCAGACAGAACAGCTTCCCACATCCTGGAAGCGGGTATGGAAGTTTTGGGAACTCTGTGTACAGAGCCATCAAAAACTGTTAGGACTGTGCAAAAGTGGTGGCCAATATCAATGGAAATTGTTTTTCCAGCAGACACACACCCAAGAAAGGCCCAGTTATTTGCCAGCGTGGATACACAGACATTTAAAATTGTTCTTCATCTGGCTGATGGGAAGTGTGAACAATAGAGAACAATAACCAACACACATATTCTTTCTTGAGATTCAGATAAAAATAGAATTTAGACCCAAATAGCTACAAATTGTGAACAGCAAAACCCAACTGAAGGGAGTGTCTGTTTCAGCAGAGACCAGGAGGGTCTCACCATCATCCAGTCCAACCTTCCACACACCCCATGCTGAGCACTCTCTAGGTCCATGATCTGGGTTTCTTTTGGGTGAAATGAAGCAAAAGAGCTACACTCCAGAGGTACATCTAAAGCTCTTCAACAGGTAACAAATGCTCAGTCCACAGGACTGCACTAGACAGAGTTAAAGGTGGAAAACAGCGTATTTCTTCCGATACTTATGGCACTGCTTGCTTGGGATAGCACTGACCTAATTGTCCTTTCCAACACAGACACAGCCAAAGAATATCTTAGCATTTCTCTGAGAAAAAAAAATTAGAAATAAAAGGAAAAATAAAAAGAAAAAAAAATTGGGGGAGGGAAGGGAAAAAGGCCAAATTGAATAACTTTATTATTATGTTTTGGAGGGATGGAAATTTAATGTTTGTTTTTCTCAAGCAGTTTGATGTTCATTCACAATCAAGGCATGGTTTTCAAGGGCCATTTATATTTAACAGGCTTTCAACTTGTCACTGTCCAAGTACTGCTTTAAAAAAAAAAAAATTAACCTTTCTTTCCTGGGTGGAAAATAAATGAAAGTTTGTGAACTTTATACAGTAACATTTGTGCTTTGAATGAGCTTAATGTGCCTCCAGCAAAGCTCTGCAACATTCACCACTTCACAGTTTAAAAGTGTGTTCTAATAAAAGGTCAACATAAAGAGGAAAATAAAGGAAAGACCTTCAAGGTTATAAATATATTAGACAGGAAAAACATTTCTGCTCCACTAAATGCCTGTTTAAATATAAATCTATTAGTCTGATGAGGTTAAGACCCTAGAATGTAAAATTACATCTGATTTTGAAAAGACAATAGTGATATTCCCTTATTTTCCATTTTCTTCTGGTTTCTAATTCTCTTTCCTTCTTCCTCTGCTCTTTCTTAATATTCCTGAGGTTCACTCAAAAGTGTTCCAGATTTAAATATTTTAAGTATTTAGAATTAAAAATAAAAGTACAAGAACTAGGAAAATCTCATCTGAACCAATTAACTCCCATCTGTTAGAAGGTGCTGTTAGGCATTTTGGATGGATAAATAAACCATGTGGTTGACCATAAAAAGGAAAGGGGGGGAAAAAAAAGAGGGGGAAAGAGACATACAGACTTTTGCATAATGGATATATGTTCCAAGAACACAGTTATTGAAATTAGTAAAGTAACTATAATAAAATAATGATTTTTATTTCAGAATAACATTTTCACAGAGGACAGTGTTCAGAAATCGATAATATGTATATGATTGTTGTTGCATCACAGCCATTCAGACTATTTTTTTTATTTTAATATTTGAGTTCAAAGTGACTGCCATGCCAACCTAGCAACAGTGCACATGCCTTCCTGAACCAGAAAGAGCCAGTTTTGGTAATCTCTCCCTCACACCATGTAGATAAACTTCAGCATTTCCCACCAAACAGACTGAGGTAGATGGTAACTCCAAGCAATGCAGTAAGACATCACAGAATCTTTTCCACCCCAGGAGTTGAGCGTACAGGATCAGTCAGCACAGTTTAGTAAAACAGACAGTTTATATGGAGTTTTACATACACCTTCTTCAATCACAAAAGTAATTCTCTGTCAAAATTTTGAGAAGGTGTCTGAAACATATATATAGCTTCAAATCATTCTCCAGCCCACATATATGTTATGGAAAGACCTGCTTTGGAGTTACGTACATTTCAAAAGTGGAGGGGGTGGATTTTCCCCCCCAGTTCTGGCTTGTCAAACTCTTCTAAACACCATCAATGTTTCTGTTGTATCAGAGGCTGAATTTGTCCTGCAGTTCACAGGTTCACAGGTTATTCTGAGTTGGAAGGGACCCACAGGATCATCGAGTCCAACTCCCAAGCAAACGCCCACCCAGGGATCAGGCCCACAACCCTGGAACCACGGGCACCACGCTCCATCCATCTGAGCCTCCCACCATCCAGACCATGTCACTGAGCTCCTCCTCCAGTCTTCTCTTAAACACCTCCAGGGATGGCGACTCCACCACCTCCCTGGGCAGACCATTTCACTGAGGGATCACTCTCTCTGGGAAAAAACTCTCCCTAACATCCAGTTGCATCACTTTTGCCCATGACTCTACTAACCCAAAACTATTTAAATGTCTGCCACTGAAAGAATTATCCTGTGATAGTAGAACTCCAAAAAATTATTAACTTTTCAAAAAATAATTTATTCTATTTCACAGTAGGTGAGGATTATTAACTAATATTAGATATACATATATTAAAATGTAGTTACATATTCCACTTCAGTGAGAAATATATACCTTTCATATAAAATTTTTAAATGCCTAAGCTCCTGCTTTAGACTTTCTAATTGATGATTTTTATTGCTGAAATATAATTCTAGCCTTTGTATTAGGAAACACTCATTTAAATTAAATGGTAGATTTAGAAAATGCCATGCACAGAATAGATTAAATAGCATAAACCTTAAATCACTCTATTCATTTTTCCTCATTTTTAACACTGTTGTATATTTTAATTCCTAACTTTTTTTGATTGATACGTATGTATATTGTAAACTTTAAGGTTTGTGATCAATCCTGCATCTGTGACAACTTTGGCATTTAGGCTTAGAAAATTCTCATCTTGTATTAGCAACCATGAGCTTGAAAACGATATAATTTGCAAGGTAAATTCTTGCATGTCCTTTAGAGATATTCACAAAAAAGCAGCAATGTTTAAGTCTATTAGTAAAGTAAAATTTTGCATGTAGTTCATAAAGATTAAGAAAGAAAACATTGTAAAAACAACAAAATCATGTTCATTTACAGGACAGACGGTATGTGACATTTAGTGTTTACCCAAATATTAGTCAAAAACAAGAAAAATCTTGGGGGAAAAAAAAATCAACCATTCCAACATTCCAAAAATTATATAAAGCAAGTTTGGGAAGATCTGAAGGATAATCATGTTTAAGAATTATATGGGTACTGAAAATTATGGTTTTCATTTTATTCCTTATTTATTTACATATTTCAGAAGGAAAACATGGAAACTTCGAAAAACTAGAGCTGGTCAAAATGTTTTCGATTCATTTCTTCTGTTATGAAATTCTTGATTAAATTTAAATGTTTATATTCTTTCATTGGAACTTTTATCTTTCATGCTCAATAGTTAAAAGCAACTTTTTTTATTACAAGCACCACAAAAGAAGACAAAAAAAGACAATCTCATTTAGTCTTTTTCTTGAAGTAAACATTACATTCACTGTATAAGCTAAACTAAATATACCAGGAAAAATATCTTAAACAACACTTAAAATAAAAGGAAGCGAAAAGCATATCCT
>WEKX01026822.1:28390-77882 GCA_013390025.1 Pitta sordida | reverse complement strand
CCTGCCCATTTCTCTAGCCCATCAAGGTCACTCTGAAGGGCCCTCCTACCCTCTGGCAGTTCAACATTTGCCCCCAGCTTGGTATCATCTGCAAACTTGCTGATGATGGACTCAATTCCCTCATCCATATCATCAATAAAGATGTTGAACAGTGCTTGGCCAAGCACTGACCCCTGTGGGACTCCACTAGTGACTGGCTGCCAGCTGGATGTGACACCATTCAGCAGCACTCTCTGGGCTCGTCCATCCAATCAGTTCCTAACCCAACACAAAATGCTCCTATGCAACCCACACTCCAAGAGTTTCTCCTGAAGCTTACCATGGTAAACTGTGTCAAAGGTTTTGCTAAGATCCAAGTACACAACGTCCATGGCCTTTTTATCATCAACCAGGTGAGTCACCAGTTCATAAAAGGAGATCAGGTTGGTCAGGCAAGACCTACCTCTCCTAAATTGTCATTTTCTGTTTCGTTATGCCAATGGTTTAACTCTGATTTGCCCTTAAATCTTCACATGTGTGTCCTGGATGTTCCAAAAACGTGGGCAAATAACTTGACTGAAATACAAGCTCGGATTAAAAAATATTTCCAGGAATTGGTGAACTAACTGTGGAAATTTGCATTAGATCATTAACAGAAAAAAATATTGACCATTTATGTGGTCAATATTCATTTTAATGGCATTCTGCACCTCACGCAAAACTTTGCTTAAACCTTCTGTGGGCTGTCAGTAATACAGTACAAAGACCTTCAAATATGTCACTCCCTTAAAGGGTTGATAGCTTTAATTCTTGCTATCTGGGAATTTTTACATAAAACATCTCTTTTAAGAGATAGACACTTTGTCAAAACCCAAAATTTGTGTAAAATAGAATTCAGCGCGTTCCCCAACACAACTTTGTGTAGATGTTTTCAGACATCCTGTTGTCATAGCTGCAAGCTGAAGTTTCACTAAAAGTGGATTTTTTTTTAAAATGTTGGGTAACTGACAAATGCTTCCCCTCCTCCCTTTAAAGATTTACAAGATCTGGTGATATCATCCTGATTTAGAATACAGTTTTTTCAAATATAAAAACAGGTAGAAATATCACTTCCTACTTAGTGCTACTGCACACAGAGTGACAGTTGCTCACAACTGGAAGTTAATGTGAAAAACAAGTTTTCTATTCAACATGTATCAGCTTTCTAGATTTTCTGATAACTCCAGAGATTCATACTTACAACAGTATCTTTCTTACCTCTAGTTCATCTGTGCTCTTAAGTGGAGCTAGCCAAATTTTGTAAATTTGAAGAATAATGTTTCATGAGGGGATTTCAGCTTCTGCATCATTTTAGGATGATATTCAGACATTTTTGAAAATTGCAATTTTGCTTCTGCCATAAAATTCATCTACTTTTAAATGTGACCTTAATTGAATGTTAATTTTTGCCTTACTTCCTTAGGGAAGAGATAAGAAACCGTGGCTACAAGAAAGACTGCAACCATGGAGGCACTGACGGTACTAAATACAAAAGCTCATCATATTCTTAATTCAACTTAATCTTTGAGCATCATGTGCTTATTTCACCCTTGGTAACACCTGCAACACTTTTCACACCAATCACATTTTCCTGTAAACTTGTGAACATTAGTCCTTAACACTTCCATGAGGATAAGTGAAGAACATGGAAATGTCTTTAGCAAGTGATTATAAGGAGTTTAGAGTTATCTGTTGTTCTTTTAAATTGTCATTCAAAGCAAGGTTTCAAAACTTTAGATTATTAAAAGCCCGATGAGCTGCTATCTAGTTCTGCAAAGTCCTAATGAAAATGGATTAGAGTTAAAACCTGCTCTGAAGACTCCACTACACTAATGTAAAAACATATTCATAATGTATAAAAATTTCACACTATCTTTATAGCATTGCATATTCATCATTCTATTCCTCTTCATCTCCAGAAATTAATTAATCCACAAAAGGTGAGGAACATCTCCAGTGGTTTCAAATAGACACAATTAGGAAAGAACATACCACTACCAAAATATGTCATACAAGTCAAGTGCATATTGCCTTGGTAAAAACTTTATATGCTATTTGTAGAGCAATATTAAACAGAAACAGGTATCAAACAGATTTTTATAATTTTAAGCCGAAGGAAATTGTTGTAGAACATACCCAAATATTGTCATTTCCTTACAAAAAAAGATGTTGTTTGTGCAGCCTTTGTCCTAACTTGTAGCTATCATTTCCAAATCATTTTCCTAATATCATGTGCCCTGTGTCCTTTGATAACATTTTCGATGACGTTATGGCAGGAAGTGCCACTCTCCCACAGAGACCCGCCAGGGACATCAGGTGCCAGATAATGAACAACACTCACCAGTGGATTACTTCTCAAGTACTCTTGATTAAATGTTTGAAAAACTAAAACAGCTACAAAGTACTTCAGTTTCCCACATTTAATGAGCTGATAGCCCTTCAACAATTTTATTGTGCAAAGAGGTATTAATGACGAATAACAGAGAGCAATAAGGCAATTAACAAGTCACATCATATGCTGTAAAAGTAACTAGTAGTTACTTAATCATAAACTAAACCCAACACAAAGTGGCTCTACTGAGCCTCATCAAGAGCTCGTTCAACCGCAGCTCCTGTTTCTGACAGTTGCCAGCAACNAGGGTTGTGGGTCTGATCCCTGGGTGGGCGTTGGCTTGGGAGTTGAACTCGATGATCCTGTGGGTCCCTTCCAACTCAGAATAACCTGTGAACCTGTGAAAGTGAGCAACAACTACGTAAGCATAAAATGCTAATTCCATGTGATGCTCTTCCAGGTTCTCACCAGGGTCTTCTGATACCAGGGACTGCATTTCAGGCCATAGTCATTGGAATAGAGTGCATCTAACACTCTGCTGGGTTTTTCTTTGATAAATATGTCTGCTGACTTCTGGAAAATTCATAAATCCAAAAAAAATTTATGTCAGTAAATGGCAAATGATTCCGATGTCAGACCATTAGAAGGAACCGGCAATGTGGTGAGTTTAAACTACTTTACTAGGAGTAGAAATGGGATTTTATGACCCTGCAATTTAATGAAACATCAAAAACCTATGCGTGGGTATAACTGGGTGCACACAAACATAAATCTCCATACACGCATTCAGGGATACTGAGCTGCACACTCTGAACACACCATTTGTTTTGATGGAGAAAATTCTAGGCTGTACTTCCAGGATACTATCAAATTACTAGAAAATACATAAGAAGATAAATCTTTAATGGCTTATTGCATCACCCAGATTTAATTTCAGCAGGAGTTGTGAGGAAACTACAATATAAGGAAACATTCTCAAAGTTCCTTAGGCTGCACTGTCTGGAAATCACCATTTTAAACAAGTTTCAAATTATGGGCATACAGTGCTCCAGACTTTACTTTGAAATACACAAATACAGCAAAAAATATTTGTTTTCTTTGTTTTGTCCCATGTCCTTTAGCAAATGCATTGTTGCAGCCTCTCCTGCATTTTGAAGTCACATTATAAGTGCACCCAAGCAAACAACTTTGCATACAAAAATATTCACTAAAGCATTTTAAAATATATTTCAGTAGTTTATTATCTCCATGCACATTAAAAACAGTTCAAACATGAAACAATAAATATGGATTATTTGAAGCAATTCCTCTACTGAGAAACCTGAAAAAAGATATCTTTAGGAAACAGTCGAAACAATGAATAATTGAAAACAGGATGAGTTAACTAACAATTTGCAAGGGAAACAGCTAAATTCTATCACATGGTCTTCAGCTGATAGTCTTTCTCTTCCCTTTCTAGCAATTACTGTTTATAACACTTCATCTAATTTGACATACATTTTAAAATAATTATGCACACAGAATATTAATCCTAATTATAGGATAATAGGGTAATAGGTAAGAAGAGGGTGAGGTAAAAAACGAGCAGAAAGACTCCCAGAAATCTTGTAAGGATCAAGCTGCAGTTGACTGGCTTTAACATTTATCTCCAATTCTACAGGCATCTTCCATCTCATAAATACTTAGGATCATAAAAACCTTGTAATATCTTTCTGAGTAACAGATGTTATTTGGCTCCTACACTGGCTTCAAGTACCAGATTGCAACGACTTGCAAGAATTCGGAGTAGAGTATTTTTTTTCTAATCCTTGTCAATTCATGGAGCTGAGAATATGAAATATCATAGAAATCAATGTATGTCTACTTTTTTTTTTTTTTTGATGGCAAGTTGCTGTATCGGAAACAGTAGGTTTTTATGAAGAAATTTGTATTTCAGAAGCATCTATTCGTTATTGTCTTAAAACAGAGATTGGTGTTGCATATGAAACTGGTGGATTTATAACATCCTTTCAAAGCATTTACCCAGAGAGAGCTCATTGCTGGCAGATCTCTCACCCCTCTCCTCACAAAAACAAGGCTCAGATTCCCACATCTGAAACCTTGAAATCACAAGGAAATATATTCAGGGTGCAGATCTTGAATGTGCTGTAAGAAACCCCAGGCTATCCAGGAGTGGTCCTTCCTTCCAAGTAACCCACAAATCAAAATTGAGACCATTTGCATTTTGCTGGTGAAATTACTGCCTCTCAAGGTGTTTTTTCCACCCAGTTCTTCTACCTCACACCTTTCCTGCATCAGGACTTTACTGTTGAGCAATAATTATTACAAAGGCTGCAAAACTCTCCCCATTTCATCTCCCAGACAGAGGAAACTCCAGTCCCTGTGCTCCACACAGTCCAGAGCATGGCTGTTCTAGGAACAACGATGTTCAGTGTCTATATTTTATGACATAGCTAAAATAACATAAATATATATGTATTAAAAATTGTGTTCATGGAGAGTAAGACCCTGCCTTGTACCATACAAGTACATTCAGGGAATAAAAACTGTCCCCCTATATCCTGAAACTGAATTCAGCTCTTCAGATGTGTAACTTGAAAACATAAAGTTAAGCCCAGGCACAAGAAACTTGAAATGTTTGGATAAATAATGAAAAGATAATAAAAAAGTGAACGCACTTTGGAGTCCAGGTTTACGCAACCCAAGCAGTGGATTTATAGGAACTATAAAATACTCTTTAATGCATAAGTTTACATCAGTAGAAGTGAGGATGCAGGCTGCATAAGAGAATAAAAATTTGCATGTTATAGCTGTTTCTGCAAAAGACTGAGAACATCATGTTAAGTGACAGCTGTCTTTTTCTCCAAGAAGCACATTTGTCACTGGCTTCACCACCTTTATTCAGCTGTCAGGAGATAATGTGGGGGTTCTGAAGCATTTTTTAAGGATTGGGGGTTTTTGGTTTGAGGTTTTTTTTCCCTTTAGGTGCAATATTTTTGCATTTAGAAATGTTTTTCTCCTTGCAGTTGTATATTAAAAATTATCAAGAAGACATGTTCATTAGTACCATAAATTGGCTCACTGCCACCCATGCAAGATGTTACTAGACTTACCATAATTCAAGTTTTATTAGACAGATATTCTTTTAGCAAGATTCTTTTTGCCTAGGATAAACATACTTGTAAATAGGCAGAAGTGGAATGAGTATTTGCTGTAATGAGGTGGACGACAACACAAGGCTACGAATCTTTATCCAGATTTTGAATATATGTACATAGAAATCAGGAGAACTTTGCAAACTTTCCTTGGAAAGGAAGCAGCACAGGAGGCAAAGCCTCCTTTCACAGTATCACAGTATTAGCAAGGTTGGAAGAGACCTTGGAGATCATCCAGTCCAACCTGTAACCCAACACCAACCCATTGTCTAAACCATGGCACTAATTGCCTCATCCAGCCTACTCTTAAGCACCTCCAGGGATGGCGACTCCACCACCTCCCTGGCCAGACCATTTTGCCATCCAACAAGCAGTAGTAAAATTCTTTCTCAGGATCTAGAGAAAAAAAAAACCTGAAATGTGCCAAGAACTAGTCCTACGGGAGCAGGAAGAGCTGCTGAGCTCACACAGAGCAGCTGAGGTACCCTCATCTGCAAATCTCAGTGTGAACATATGCGAACAGGATCCCAAGGAGATCCCTTATTGCTCATATACCAAGAGTAATGAGAGATGTAACTGTAGCTGTTGGCAGCTTGATTTGCAATGCATAAGTGCATAAATGAAAGGAGACATTTCCCACATCCTCAGTGCCCAGCTTTTCCTCATGCAGCACCTCAAGTTCACTCTTTGAGGGGCTGTGATGCTCCGTTCAGAGAAGTGTTACTAGCAAGTTTTGTCAGCTACAAGTGACATGACATGTAGTATCCTCACAGCCCAAATCTAGACACAACTTTGCTGTCACTACAAATAAAGGAGAGAGCAAATGAGCTCTGGATGGGATTTTAAAACATCAAGAAGTCTGAAACCCAGAGCTAGACCTGAAACTATATTTGAACATTGAGTTTGTGTACTCCATTTACAGATGAGAGAAGAGGGAAGGAGTCCAAGTCTTGAGTCTAGGTATTTAAAATCCATTTTAATATTGTATTGCTTAAGGTACTACTTGAACAGAAAGAGCAGAGAGATTAGACCATGGATGCACAGAAAATATCAGGGCTTAAAATGAGTAATGTAAAGAGATTGCTACTATACATTACTACTATTTGTTTGCACTAATGATATGGAATTATTTTATGGTCTATATGAAAATCTGAGCACTTAGTTCTAACAATGCTTGTCACATACACATAATGCCAATTCATGGTGAGAGAGAATTTATAAATATTTCATTCTGTGCTTATATTTTGTGTCATATACATAACTTCTAAAGGATTAACCTTCACTATTGAAAAATAACGTGAAAATAAGAGTGAAACCTTACCAGCAGTTACTGGTCAGCTTGTAAAATGTATTAAAAATACAATAAAATGTACTGAGTGAGCAGTACTTTCCCACCAAAGCACTACTGCTGGCCTGCTGTCATAAGGCTACAATTCTGAAGACCTACAGGCTTCTTATAGCAGTCATTTATTGGAAAGATCTTCTATAAAGCTCTGCAAAAACACCTCCTGGTGTTTAGTAAGGCATCTCTTAAGACTCTTTCTCGTCTGTAAGGCATCAGGTCACATAATTAGCACATCCAGGATGCAGGAGTAAGAGTTTTGCCCAAGTGCTTGCTTTGTCAGAGTTTCGCTTGCCAAATAGCCTTAGCTTTTATAATATTAATGAAAAAGAATTATCTGGAATTGTACCACATTAATGAAAAGCCTTTTACAACCTCCTGAGTTTCGCTTTTCTCTCCTGTGTTGTATACTAAGAAATACTATCGGGGTATGTCACCCTAAAGATGCTGAACCCAAAGTTATGCATCCTTCCATTTTTCATATGCCTTCCAAGACGTCTTTTGCTGGGGGTATTATGCACCTCTCATAGGAAATAGATGAAAAACGGCTACAGCTAACCACATGATGTGAGCTAGCATTTAGTCATTGAACTTCACTGCCTATATCCTATTTAACACATTATTCTCAATGTTTGGTAGAACAACTCTGCCCACCATTCTAATGCAAGAAAAAACTGATGAACAGGACTTGAGTTGGAAGCAGAGGAATCTTTCAAGTCAGGTCTTTGCTCTTCTTTCAGCTTCCTTAAATCTCCTGCAATGATTTAATTGTTCTGGAAAGGAGCAAGTAGATGTTTTTCACCTTGAAAGGACTGAAGGCTTTGCACTTACATAAGTCAGCTCAGGGAACCTTGTTCCTCCCTCCCTCTGCCTCAGCCAGGGGAACAGCCAACTAAACAGGCTTTCATCGTCCAGCAGCCAGGGTTTGCGAATCACCTCCATCAAATTCTTCCCCAGGAGCCAAACTGGCTGTGGTTTCCAAAGAGAAATGCAATGCTTGGGGCAGGAGCCACCCATGCCTTGGCAGTCAGGAGCATTATTCTCCCTTTGGCCAGTCAAGCTCTGCCAAAAAAGAGAACAAATCCCATTCACCTCAGAAACGACTCCAAAGCAAAGTGACTTTGAGTTTACCTTAAGTAACAAAAGTCCAGGTCACTTCACTTCAGAGACAGACACAAAAAATCCCAATAAAACTAGGCAGTGATGCCCACCCAGGTTAGGATTTTCTAAAAGGCATCCCCAGAATGACAGGAAGAAGGAATGAATGGACCTGACTTCTCTGTATAAAAATAATGAAAGCATAAGAAATCACACATTTGTGGAGGTTTTAAACATATATGTTACAAAAGCACAAAATAAAATGTATTTGAAAGTATCTTAAATTATTGACAAGACTGGATTAAGTTAAACATGATTTAATAGATACATATATATGTGTATTGTCCATCATGCTGAATTCTTTGCACTTGAAGTAAATCCGTGTCAGTAACAAGACTATCACAGTGACACAAATGCCAGAATTTATCAAGGTTTTGCTTTAAAAATGAAGGTGAGAACAACATCAACACTCTTGCAGTATAAAAACAGACTGGTTTTTGTATATCCTAAAGCAGTTGCCAAAAAAAAAAAATAAATAAAATCAGCTAATCTTCTGTGTTAAGGAAATCTGTGTTGTTAAAGACATTAACTACATGTAAAAACAAAGTATTGCCATTCAAATTTCTAGCTGTATTCTCCTCCCCAAACCCATTAATTTTTGAACATACTTCAGTGTAAAAAGGGACAAATCAACTTGGATTTTGTGTGATTAGACTTTACAAACAATATTATCTTACAGATTTTACATGGTGTCTAGTGCTGGTAGAAATATCACCACCTTTGTTACTCAGCAAAATTCTCAGGACCCCTAAATGTCTATTTTAAACTGCAATGTTTTCTAATGCAGATTGATTTTAATGGCAAGGCTAAGAGCAGCCACGTGCATCACCCCCTCAGCAAAGTTATTCTATAAAGAGTAACTGTGGAAGTTGATGATGAAATCTACATTTTAATATAATTTTGCTGCAAAATGCGTATGTCCCTGCTGCAAAAGCTTTGGTAGTGACACTGTAAATATTTTCTGTTCTTCTGCCTTTCCATATAGATTTACTTCCAGTAGGAAAAGTGGAATACTCTCCTCACCAGCAGTTGTGCACTGCATTCCCACTTGACCATTAGTCAAATGTCCCAAACAAAAAGGTCATCCCAGTGAAATCTGCAATGATGGAACAGCAATTTGTCTTTATCTTCCTCGCACTTTGTTAATGATGGACTTAACAACATCGTGTCCACAGCCCGCTGACAGGAATTCTAACCTGATTCAATGTATTGATATGGTTTAATACCCTTAAATGGAGTTTTTATGGCCTATTCTGCACGCATATTATTAATGTAAACCATCAAAAAAACCCACAGACATGCATAATAGCTCATCAATTTGTAGCCAGGCACTATTGACCTTGAAAAATCAGCTGTCTTTCAGATTAATGCAGCTATGTTTTGGGCAGAAAAAAAGAAACCATAAAATTATCACACTTATTTTTGTCACATGCCATCGCTGCAGTGGGAAATAAAGGCCACACTGATGGGTTTTTATTGATATTGCCAGCAACCCCTGACACAAGAATTAGAATATGGGAGACCTATTTCTAATAAAAATCCACTTAGACATTAACATTTCAGCTCTGGCAGGTCACAAGATGCACTGTTAGCGGGAAGGTGGAGTTTAGTCTGACTTCTGCTCCCCCATAAGTGGGTTTTCATATTTCCCATCCTTCACAGAAGACCTTAATGCACTTAAAAACCAGATCTAGTTTGGCCCACAACATCCACCCACAGAACAGGTCAAAGATTCTTCTGGGGGAAGAGATGGTGAAGGAAAAGGACAAGGGGAAGACAAGAATACCATCCCCATCTCTAAAAGAGGTGGGAGCAAGCTCAGTGTGCTGGTGATAAATTAATAATGGTTGAAGCATTCAGGGAACAGAGCCATATATGTACTTTGAGAATAATTTTACAAATCAGTATGTTGGGAAAGAAATGGACAAAATGAAGATGAAGGCTGTTAAAAAAGGAGCATTTTCATACAAGAGAGAGGATACTAAGTTCCAGTTCCTCCAGTTCTGGAGGACTGGTCTCAGTTATCTGAGACAGGGACATGTTACCCAAGGTAAGAGGAATGAAAAATCATACAAGACTGTAGAATATTCCCCTGTATAACTAATGAAAGGGCCAGGGAAGACAGCCTTATAAACAGATTTTTAATTACTTTTTTTTTTCTTTCCATATCGAATGTGTTGATTATTTTTGAGGAGACTCTCTCTCCTTGGAGCTGTTCAACGAGTATAAATAACCAAATTTGCCTCCAAACAGACAATTCAGCAGTGGTCTTTCATATTCCAGCAGAATGCCCAGGCCACTGAGGCAGAGGGACCATCTCTCATGCCTTTGAAGAAATAATTATTACACTAAAATCAAGACAGATGTTTGGCATTCGAATTTATCAAGGTCTTTGATTAAAAGAGTGTGCTTTAATTGCCATGAACCTGATCTAGTCACCTTTATTGGACTCGATGATCCTGTGGGTCCCTTCCAACTCAGAATAACCTGTGAACCTGTGAACCTTTATTATTTACGTAATTTTTTTGCACTGGAGTAGATTTACAAAGGAATTGAGTTTGTTTGACCAGACTTCCATGTACTTTCAGCCAGCCTGAATCTGCAATTTTTTGCTGTGCATGTTCCCTCAGAAAGCAAACAAAACTCATTCCTCTCTACATTCTGTTATTTGTAACACATTTGTATGGAAAATTAACTGGATCACAAATCATATAGATGTTTTCATTTTACCTCAGACCATTCAATTTCAGTTTTCTTCCTTTTCACTTTACTTGATTTGTTGGGAAACAGTGAAGGTGAGGAAAAAATTAATAAAAAGAAACGTCAATAAAAGAGAAAAACAAGAACAGTACAATAAATACTCCCACAAGGGCTTTCAATGATCTCCTAGCTTGATTAGCAACCTGTCCATCCAATCAATTAAAATCTTAACCAATCTTATTAATTTGTACCTTTCACAATGGAGCATCCAGGACAATCATAATAGTAACAGGTAACAGAATGTCTCTTGCACATATAAATATTAAATTTACCTGATTTTAAGATTATATTTATGTCTATTAAAGATGTCATTATCAAGAAGGCCCACACAAGAATTATTCACTACTGATGTTGATATCAGACAAGGTAAAAATAGCTAGACCAGCACTCCAAACAATCTCATGTTCATCAGCACAAATTCAGCTATTCAAAGCTAAATGCAGGGCTGATATTTCCCTCCTGCTCTGCATTCTATCAAGTAATGATTTGCAAATTAAATTAGAAGTTTAGGCTGCCCTTCTTGAAAACATTCAAGATTTTCTGTGACACCTAGAAAGGAATTTGAGTGGTCTGCCCAAGGAGGTTTGTGGAGTCACCACCCCTGGAGGTGTTTAAGAGAAGACTGGATGATGAGCTCAGTGACATGGTCTGGATGGTGGGAGGCTTGGATGGATGGAGCGTGGTGCCCGTGGTTCCACGCCTGTGGGCCTGACGGTGGACATTGTCTTGGGAGTTGGACTCGATGATCCTGTGGGTCCCTTCCAACTCAGAAAAACCTGTGAACCTGTGAGTGGTCACCATGACTTAGCAAGGTGTCATGGTTTGACCCTGGCTGGATGCCAGAGACTCACCCACAACCACTCCTGAAGGAGAAAACTAGAAAAAACAAACTGGAAAATAAAACCGAAAAATAAAATAAAACTGGTCACAGGAAAAAGAAGCAAGGCATACTACAAACAAAGAATATAAAGGATTTATTTTCTAACTAACAAGATCAGAACTGCAAGGGAAGCATCATTTAGAAGGCAACCTTTCTCCCCCACCCCTCCTTCTCTTACAACAGATGTAATATTCCCTTTTTCACCAGGAGACAAAGGGGGAACATAGGGTAGGGGTAAACCAGGCAAGTTGGTATTTCTAACCAGATCCAGGGTAGGAACCATCTCTCTGCCCTTCCATAAAGTTCTCTCTCTCTCACAAGAGGGAAAGGTCTTTCATGACCCTTTCCCAAGTGAGATCTCGACCCGAGGACAACAGTTCTTCCGAAATTCTCTGTTGTCCAAAAGTCACAGCCAGGATTGCAGCTTTTAAGTACTGGCTTCTTTCTGCTTCATAATGAGCCCACCCAAAGTANTGTTATTCACAGAGACGTCTCTGTCTCTATAACCTTGAAGGCCATGGCAGCATGGAGAGAGCCCAGGCAAGAACTGAGGTGTTAACCCCCTCGCTGCTAGAGCAGCAGAAAACCCCCTAAACCATAACACAAGGATAATTTAGAGGTAGTAAAGGTAGAAGAATGAGCAACAAAACATAAAACCCTGCAAGACTATAATTTATAAACCCAAATCAAACTACTTACACAACAAAGACCCCTTATATACAAAAATCAGTATTAACTGCTCCTTAGTGGTGTTCCTAAAGTTTGGTTTTGGATAAATGTCAGTCTCCTCCAAACATGCAGTAATGATCTTAAAATTACCAGGTTCTCCTGCAGAGATCTTTGACATCATCTTTATTAGAAGGGTCCCAGGAACAACACCTGAGCAATTTATCCTCATCAGAAAAAACTCATATTTGTGCCAAGGAGAAACAAGGGAAGGAGCAAGGCCCACTCGCAGCCTACACCAGGCTAAGCACCAGGCATGTTCCCACAAACTATGGCAGGCTGCCTAAAGGTTTCCAAAGCTTCATTTTATTTCAGAAGTCTCCTCTGTTCTCCTAGAGACAATTTTCCCAGAGCACAGCAGTGACAATTAGTCTGGCAGAAACACTTCTTCTCTGTTGGTGAGATGACACACAGAACCATGTAATGAAATATGCACTGTCCTTCCCAACACAGGTGTTCTGCTGCAGGTAGAATTCCCATTGCTTTACTTCTGGAAAAATGAAAATAGCACAAGGAAAGCCAGAATCCAGGTCTTTGCAACACAACATTAACAGATGAAAGGGTGCCATTCGGTTTTTAGACACCCCTGACTGATCACTACTATGTTCTTGGGTTCTCACATCTTGAAGCACATGAAGGGATATCTTTGGGGATGAAACTGAGCAAAAAGGCAGAATACAAGAGCCAAACTAAAGCACCTTGTTTCCTTGATACAATTCAGCCACAGATGCTATGGGATAATCCTCCTTCCAGCATATTTAACATGGAAGTAACATCCTCAGGACTACTCATTGCCCTCTTCCGGATCTGTGGGCCCATATCACTTGGCGATGTCACAGAATCACAGAATCAGTAAGGTTGGAAAAGACCTTAGAGATCATCAAGTCCAACCTATCCCCTATTACCTAATCTAATCTAGTCAAACCTGTTACCTAACCTAACCTAACCTGTTGCCATCCTACTACCAACACACCATCCTACCTATAACACACTACCCTAATATCTAGGTCATGTCACCAAGTACATCATCCAACCTTTTCTTAAACACCTCTAGGGAGGGTGACTCCACCACCTCCTTGGGCAGCCCATTCCACTGAGAGATCATCCTCTCTGTGAAAAAGTTCCTTCTAATGTTGAGTGGATATACTGTCTCAATACCCTTTAGACAAAGGGGCAGAGTACAAGCAGTGCCAAATAATCTTCCTCTGTGCTCCTCTCTAGCAGCTGTGCTGAGGTGTGGCATTTCCGACAGATTTGCATTTCTCCCATCTCAAGTTTTAAGGCTTGAAAAAACTAACCCAAAGATTTCAGCTGAGTTGAATGCAAACTTCAGACAGGCAAAGTGTACAGTAAAATTGTTTATCCTTCATGTTCAAGCTTTCTAAAGCTCAGGGTAACTACAAGCTCATTAGTTACTATGAAAGAGAGCTAGGAAAAGTGGTTGTGTAATTGTACAAAAGAACTCGTTCCATGTTTCATAGTAAAGACCCCTACAGTTTACACACTTTACTCTCATGTTTCGCCAAGTTGAAGAAATAAGCCTGGTACTTTTCTTTCATACCTCATAGCAGGTCAAATAAAGCTGACCAAAAACTATGTATTTATTTCCTTAAATCGCCATTTGTTTCTCTACTTATATCTACCCGACATATCAGTGTACACATAAAAACCTGTCATTTGAAATGGGTTTGGATATCACAGTACATGCACCCTCAGAGTTGCCCTTGCCCAGAAAGAGTTTGCAGAGGGAAAACTCTTATTTTTCCTTATTTTCAGTATCCATCAAAAGACCATAGAATCATAGAGTGATTTGGTTTGGAAGGGACAATTCAAGGCCGTCTCATTCTAATCTACCCTGCCAGGCACGCCTTCCACTAGCTCAGATTCCCAAAAATTCCATCCAAGCTGTCACTGAACACTTCCAGGATTGGGGTGCTCACAACTTCTCTGGACCTTCCAGTGCCTCACTCCCCTCAGAGTAAAGAATCTTTTTCCTGATATCCAATCTAACCCTACTGTCAGTGTGAAGCCATTCACCCTCATCCCATCACTACATGCCCTTCTGAACAGTTCCTCCCCATTTTTCTTGCCTGATCCCTTCAGGTTCTGAAAGGCTGCAATTAGGTCACCCCAAAGCCTTCTCCTTTCCAGGTGGAACATCCCACAAATGAAGTTGGTGCCTCCACTGGACTTGCTTCCACAGCTGATGTCCTTCCTGTTCCGGGGACCCCAGAGCTGGATGCAGTGACTCTAGCTGGGGTCTCACCAGAGCAGAGTAGAAAGACAGAATCAGCTCCTTCAGTTAATTAAAAAGAAATTATACTGTACTGTATTTTAACCTCATTAATCCAACATTGATGCTAAAATTGTGACAAATGCTATAAATCTACTAGGCAGCAAAGACTTTGCTATAACCCTCCTGACTCTGCATTACCTCCAGTCTACATTACCCTNACTTGCTTCCACAGCTGATGTCCTTCCTGTTCCGGGGACCCCAGAGCTGGATGCAGTGACTCTAGCTGGGGTCTCACCAGAGCAGAGTAGAAAGACAGAATCAGCTCCTTCAGTTAATTAAAAAGAAATTATACTGTACTGTATTTTAACCTCATTAATCCAACATTGATGCTAAAATTGTGACAAATGCTATAAATCTACTAGGCAGCAAAGACTTTGCTATAACCCTCCTGACTGTCTGCATTACCTCCAGTCTACATCACCCTTGTACTTCTCAATGATCACTTTTAAGTGAATGCTCAGTGGGGTAAATACAGCTCAGAAATGTGTCAGCACATCAAGGATCAAGAATACCAATGGAAAGTGAGGCTGGACTGACTGAATCAATTACACATTGTCTACAAGCACGATCAAGAAGAATGTGCATACTAGTTCTTGGAAAGCATTTACTTACCACCTTCCTACTCTAGAAGACTTCAGAAGTTCCTGGGAGATGTTAAGTTACTTTCATTATAATACAATCTGTTAGCACACAACACAAGCTATCCAAAATGTGTAGTGTACATATACAGAGATCTTTGTCTCCCATGTATCAATCAGACTAAAAGCAAAATATCTCCGTACAAACAGATCAGTAACTTTGCTTCTGCTAAAATGGATGAAATATAAACAAAAAATAAACAACTCCAAACCAGTTATTTCAGATAAAAATAGAGTCTCTCTTTTAGCAAAGTTCACAGCCAACCTGGACTGGTAGCACCAAGCAAGGAACAGTTTGATTTTAGACATATATACCCACATATATGCCCAAATATCTGCCTGCCTCCCCATCAGCATTTACCATTTAATCTCAATTATATTTTTGCCAAAAAAAATCTTCAGTTACCCTCTGAATAATAGATGTGTTTGCTATTTATCTTTTAATAGTTTGTGGCAGTGAAGATTTCTGGTTGCTTTTTTCCCCCACCTCCAGCAACAGAGTCAACAAAAGTCTCATTTTAAATATCACTTTTATCAATTAAAATTAAAATACTAAAAACATGCACTGGCACAGTAATATTTCAGAGGAATTTTGGATGCTGTTCACAGAAAAATAATTAAACCAGCATTTTATGGAGCAGATGATTTGTCTTAAAAGGTAAGTAAAGATGAGTCTGTGTTATATGAGCAATGAAGGGATATTTCACTCCTTATCTACATAGAGCGCTGTGCTCCCGTTGTTGACAGAGCAATATTGTTGCAGGGCTCTGAAATGTGCAGGAATTTCAAAGAAAGCAGGTTAAGTGATAGATTTGCTGAAAGCATTCAGGCCAAAATAAATATTTGCTCCTAAGTTTAATCACACAATGCCTGACAAGTCAAAAGTACAGCTTCTTCTTCAGATAGCCCTGATAAGAACATGAATCTATGCTATAATACAAGCTACTTAGAAAAAGAGACAGGAAAAGACTAGTGATACACTGTGAAAATCACAGGGTGTAAGGAAATGGATTATTTGAAGAAAAGAGCTTCTTGCAGCCTGGACAGATCCTGATTTCCAGTTGCTCTCCAGCTTTACATGAAACAGCCTTCTTGACTTTGTTGGTGCTATTTCCAATTCATGGCAACGAGAAAAGAAGCAGCACACAATGAAAACTAGCTACAACCACTGTGAAAAAAGGGAGCAAGTTTCTCCTAAGGAACATTCAATTCAATGCAGGTTCATGTTTTCCCTTAATTTTATGTCAATATATTCTAAATAAGTAAATTATTGGTAAAAAAAGTAAGCTGCCTGAAAAACTGCATTTTAATATCTTAGTGTTATGATCATCATCATCATTTATTTTTTGATTTTTTTTTCACCACTTGGTGAGGAATAAAAGACTCTTGTATTTTGTACACGGAAAGAAGAGGCACATAATGTGATACACAAATCTGTGAACACTGAAAGAACAAAATGCTACAATTTTCTGGTGTTGCTAAAGAGCTTGAGGCTCATTTTCCTTCCAAAAATACATAGGAAAAAATATCCTATAGTTCTTTAATTTTCATACTTTGGCAAAAGAGACCGGATCGACAAAGTAAATTGTAGAACTAAAGTCACATTTCATTTCTCATTTAGCCCAGGACTATTTCACCTCCAAGATTTCTTTTAATTATATTTCTGTTCACTTTATTACAAGTTATAAAGTACTATCTTCCCTTGTTTTTTTCCCCCAGATAACTGCAGGAATCAGTAATAGAGTATTCTGTGTTTTTCCCCATCGAACAGATATTTCCCCTTTGTAATTTTAAGCAAGAAAGCATGACATGAAAGTAAACCAAAATGCAATAAACATAATAAAAGGCTGTGCTACATTTTCAGCTTTTTAGAAATTATGTACTAACACATTATACAAAGCCAGAACCCAAACAACTGACCTAAAAATCTGGGCAACACAATGGGGGGGAAAGGTGTGACTTCCTATTATGTGGTAGCAAAGCAATTTCACATTCATTCTCTATCTTGCTATATTTTATTTTTTAAAATTTGGTTTACTGTAGTAAATATATGCAGGTTCCTCTTGTGAAAACAGTCATGCTGCTATTGTGCTGAGCATGTACCCAGGATGGTTGGATGAATAACACAAGCTACATCCACAATTTTTATGTCAACCAAAGCAAGCGTGTTAATTCTTGTGCTAAGTTATTAAGAACAGTGACCATCTGCATTCACAGATGTGCAGAACAGATTGTACTTCAAGTTTGAGAAGGAATTCATGGTTCTGTACTCCACATTTCTTACGTATTTTTTAAAGAAGGCCCTGATTTTGTGTTGCAATGCTGCTCTTCATGTAGCTTCCACATATTGGGCCATTGTTATTATTACACTTCTGTTGGTTTGAACCCTTTTTCCAGACTCTTGTTTTGTGCTTGTTTCTTCTTGAAGTTCAAAATTATTTCTTCCCACAGCAGTCTTTGCAAAATTAGAAAATAAATTTCTTTTCTGGATTAGTCTTACTGATATTTAGCCCCTGATAAATTTCTGCTTCTTTGGCCATTTACCAGGATGTGGTAAATTCCAGTAAACTGAGACTGAGCTTGGTAAAGCAAAAAGAGTGGCTGACAGATTCCTATCGGGTTATAGTGAAGGACAAAACCAGTTCTTCCATATATTGCCTGAATCCAGACTTTGAAGATGGCCAGAAATCATGGGCATTGGAAGAATTGCTTATGCGCATGGAGCTGGGGATCTGGGAGATGTGCTGGGCAGTGCAAGGGCTGGCTGAGATCTTGTCAAAGCTACCAGAAATAAGAAGCATTTTATTTGGTACTTCTATTGTATATCAAATATAATTCCTATTGTGCACACAACACGTGTCCAGTTTCCCATTCTCATGTACTCCAGATAAATTTGTATATTACGTATATTCATATAGTTTCAGTGTGTATATAAAGAAAATATATGTAAATAATCAAAATAATCTTGATGGGGGGTGTTGGTTCACTCTAGCACCAAACCACATTTTCAAATACTAGAAATATTCATGGTGATTTTCTGGACTATGATTCAGTGTCTCAGAACACAGTTAAAGGTGAACACTTAAATCCAGCTAACAACACTTCAGCAAATCGGCACTTAAGAGGAGCACATGTGGTTCTGCCTTCTGCCTGGGCCCAGGATGCCAACAGGAAGAATAGGAACTTGATTTAATATTGGTCCTTAAGAGGAATTATTTTTTTTTTAATTACTTTGTGTGTGTATGTTAGCAGAACCATGTCGCTTCACATCTCTGGCACAAGATGAACAAACTTTGACTAGGGTGACTAACTCCCTATAGGAAGCTCCATTAAATGTAATTACAAAGGTTCAGTGCATCAGCCGTGTCCTGGAGTGGTTTATCTCCGAGTAACCTGCAAGCTATTTAATCTATTTGCTTGCTAAAAAGTAAGTAGAGGCTTTTAAACTTTCAATGCAAAGAGCCACTCAATTAAACACATCAGGATCAGAAGCAGTGTTGAGATGCAGATTAATCCCAGTCTCTCACAGGTTATTCTGAGTTGGAAGGAACCCACAGGATCATCGAGTCCAACTCCCAAGCCAACGCCCACCCAGGGATCAGCCCCACAACCCTGGAACCACGGGCACCACGCTCCATCCATCCAAGCCTCCCACCATCCAGACCATGTCACTGAGCTCCTCATCCAGTCTGACCTTAAACACCTCCAGGGATGGCGACTCCACCACCTCCCTGGGCAGCCCATTCCACTCAGGGATCACTCTCTCTGGGAAAAACCTCTTCCTAACATCCAGTCTAAACCTCCCCTGGTGTAGTTTAAGGCCATGTCCTCTTGTTCTCACCCACCTAAGGAAACACATATCCATGAGAAGCAGTCAAATACTCAGACAAAACCCAAATCCAGTAGATGAGGCTGCCCTGATTTATCAGTCTTACTTTAACAATAGTTATTCAAACTTTTTTATGTAAACTAAGCTTGTCCAAGAGTAGTAAAGGGACGGGAAGTAGTACACCTTTAAAAATACTTGACATTCACTGAAAGTTTACTTTCCTGATACTTCTGCAATCACAGCAGCAAAGTTGATCCTGCAACTTACCCTTCCTTAGCCCAGAAGAACTTCCAAGTCACATCAGTTCCAGCAAAGGCACCACCATGACCTCCCCTACCCCTTACACCTCTCTATGCACATCAGTGGTAGGAAGATCCGAGAAAAGGAAGATTTCTTTTAAGAATTGCAAAGAATCATAAATCCATAAAGCCTTTGAGTGAAAAAGGAGTTGAATGACAACTTTCAACAGTTTTGTAATCCAATATTACTCTCTAGGGAAGATTACCATAAATGAACTTTCTGTACAAACATTTATTAGCAGTGAAATCCATATGATTGGAGTTTATAAAATGTTTTATGTAGGCCTGACAATATATTAAGATTTTCAGGTTTATAGCTATGTCTTTCCAGTTTCCAAAACTTATTTTTACAAGTTCACAGTCGACAGTTGAGATTTTAAAGAAAGAAAATTCCACATTAATATTTTTATTTAAATTAGCTCACAAGTAAATATCCTCCTTTATCTCCCTTCTTTTAAATAATCAACTTTAAATATTTATGATCCACCAAAGGATTTATGAAGCTGAGCTAAACCTCCTAAACGTCTTTATAATGCCATTTGATTTGTCAGAAATTTTAAAATAACATGAAGAAAATGAAGGAATTTCCATTCACACTGGATCAGTGCCTTAGGGCTCCGAGATCCATAATACTGTGGCTGAGTTTGGAGCTTTGGAGGTGACATATGGGAGTTCAAAATTTGAGAGGCTGCAGGCAAATGTATTGGCTATCACTTAAGTTCTAATAAGCCCTGTTCCCTGAAGACTTCATGCACTGCATAGGAAAAAAAAAATATTTAATACAAGGAGATAAGCTACAGCAAAATCATTATTCTCTGTAACCTGACTCAGAAATTGCTTCTTCAGTATATTCTGTGAGTCACATTTTGTACCTGTGGTCCCTGTTCTAATTAACACCCCTGGCAATTGCTGATTTTAATCTTCTTGCACTACTTTAACTCAAGTCCAAGCTGCTCGAGAGATTTTTTTTTTCTCTTTTGTTTTCCCCAAATTAATTAACAGTTGCCACTGTCTTCATGCCACATTTTCCTTGCTACTGCTTCACCATCAACACACAAAGCTCTGAATTCCAGTGGTTGGACCGTGCTGACAGTTCACACTGATCCTGGATGAAAACATACGTTTTAAGAGTTTGTATGTGTTTTAAATAAATCACCTTCTTGGAGCTACTGCAGGGATACTGTGGGTAAAGGTTGCAAGGCATAGAAATTATTTTCCTGTGCTGGAGAAAGATCTGATTGTTCCTTTTCCTATGGACACCATAACACCTTTTCCCATGTATCTTTGATATTCCATTAGATGAGAGACCAAAGGTCTCCTGGATCCTTAATTCCATTTCTGGCCAAAAGTTTGAGCTTAGGTATTCCACATCTCTCACCCGAACTGCACTGGACAAGTACCACAAATCTCTGTCCAACCTCTTGACAAACTAAGAAATCTTATTGCAAAATTTCTCATTTGGACACTATTCCATTAGCACTTCATACATGGGGAGGGAAAAAGACAAGAAATATGTAGAGAAACAGTAGAGATCAGACAGAAGAAGAGACCTACAAATGGAATTGAATCCTGACTTCCAGAGCTGATAAAAATCTATTTAGACCCTACAGTTAAAAAGAAGCATCTTTCCTAAAAATAATGAAAAAAGATGAAAAAAAAAGAGGCAGAGAACATGCAAGTCAGACAAGATAAAAGGTCAGTGTTACTACACCTTACTTAATTGCTTAATCCTGCACAATTCAGACAT
Source organism: Pitta sordida (assembly GCA_013390025.1). NCBI lineage: Eukaryota > Metazoa > Chordata > Aves > Passeriformes > Pittidae > Pitta > Pitta sordida. The sequence continues at coordinate 56,702 of WEKX01026822.1, read as the reverse complement.
GAAGATATGAAACCAATCATAAAAGCCTGCTAATATTTTCTAGGCAACCGAATTACAAATTATCATTAAATCATACATAATTAGTTTCTGTGCAGTGCCTAGTCCTAGGAGCCAGCACAAGTTCCCAGACCTCACCAGTACTTTCAAATGTCAGCGTGAACCCACAGACTGATGTCCTTAAGAAAATTCATTGTGGACAGGACAAAGAGGTAATCTCCAAGTAGGGGTCACTTAATCTTTCCTTACACCTGCATAGCAATCAGTGCCAATGCACAATGCAGACCTTCTTGACAAAGCTGCAGAGACTTACGACAGGTATTAAGGCTCCAGGAGCAGACTTAGAGACCTCATCATCTTCTATTCTTTCTTACTCCGGGAAGACGAAGACGCCAAAGTTACCTCATAAATATTGCATAAGCCTCAAATGAAAACCAAAAGCTGCTCAGAGTCAAGCCTTAACTTCTGCTGACTAAGTCAGAAGACTCTTCTATCTGTTACAAAAAGGACTTTTGTAATGGCTTGGCCACAGAAACCCCACTCCCTCTGAGAGGACCCAGCACTATCACCTTCCTTCTCTCTCCCTTGCTTGTGCTTTTTCCCTCCACTTCAAAGACTGACTTACTGCCCTGGAAAGCTTTTTGAAGTGAAAACTTTAATACAATTTCTTCCTTTGTTTGATATAGAAATCTCTGACCTCCCTCTCTTCAGGATTCTCTTCCTCATTCACGTACCCCTCGGAGGTATAAGAAGATAGTTCTGGACTTCTCAAAAAGCAGTTGTTTTAAAAGTCTGGAATTAGGAGTTTTGACTCTCCCTCCCCTCAACACCCCCATATCCTTTAATATAAATAAAGCCTTAAATACATATTAAAAACAATAAAAGCTAACGTAAAGCAAATAAGGAATTCAGATCATCTCTGATTCAGAAGTTTTAAAGTCTTTCAATAAGACATCATAAGAAAGATATTCAGTATAAGATATTCAGTGTAAGTATCATGCCAAATTAACTTTTTCTAGGTTTTGTTGATTTTTTTTTTTTTAATATTCTCTTGGGGAAAAAAAATCAAAATTGTTTATTCTGTCCATTTTTCATTGCCTTGTGACCTTGACCAGTAGAGTTCACACAGAGTGAAAGGAGCAGAGGTATAAATGTGAAAAACATACTTTAATATATATTATATTGAAGATGAAGATATGGATTTTGTGGGAGAGGAGCATTTAAAACAGCAATATAGTGAACAGGATTATGACTCCAGGGCAAAAACGGATTGTTCCTTTCTGAGCTCCGGAATTGCACATACAAACAGAATGATTGCAGTCTGATAGAGGAAAGAGAGAGGAAAACAATAATACACAGGCACATATTTTCAGAGGGGTATGTGGTTTCCTATATACACAGTTAGGAGATGTGTGCCTGTATAAGTACAGACCTACATATCTGCAAAAATTGTCTGCAGCCATATCGAAAATGAACTAATAAAAGCATCTCATCACTCTGACATATCTACATGCTCCTTGAAAAATTCCTTAGCTAGCAAGAAAAATTGTATTTGCTGTAATTGTCAGTTATAGTACATAGGCACAATATTGCCCTCATTTGTTTCTTATTAATTCTTTTTCCATAATTTCATGTTGTTGTCATTTATCATCCATTCTACCTTTTTTTTAAAGTCTACAAAATTATTACTAATATACATATTAGTTAATGGAAAATTCCTTCCAGTCTAGACTCCCACTGCAGGGGAATCAGCTCGAAAATAATATTTAACAAATATTAAACTATTGACATGCTAATGAAACAAGAGTAAACTAAACTGGGGAAGAAAACTATAGTTTATTATTTCTAATTTTGTTGTGATCATGTCTTTAGCCCCAGATAAGAAAATATATTATCACTTTCCTCATTGTATCAGACTTTAATTTCTTGCTGCTCATCTCCTTCATAAACCTTCACTTAGACAAAATACTTGAAGCCTGAGCATGCACATCACTTTTATGATTATCATTTCCCCTAAAACTAGAAAAGCCTTTTACATCTCCATCAGCTACTCAATGCTGAATTATGCTATTTAGTAATCTGAACTAAATTCCCTTAACTCAAATAAGGAAGAAGTTGGCCCAAAGTATTCAAATAACTCTGTCCATCCAAGCAGGAGTGTACATATGGCTCTAATATGAATCCTTGCTTGGCCTTGCTTTTTTTTGTTGTTTTCAGAAATAAGTTTTCAAAGCATTGTTGATTTCTAGGAACCCTTTTTTGCAGCACTCTATGCTACTAAGAACCTAACAGAGTCCTGAAGTGAGTTTTGCTGAGACAAGGAGAGAATGTCATCTCACTAATGAGAAGTTCTATCATTTAAGACCTTGGAACTATTTTTAGGCTGTTTAGCAATTAGGGAAAACTACAGAACAATACCGGAAAAGTTATAAATAAACTTCTTGACTGCATTAAATTATTAAATAATCCATCTACTGCATGACAGCTGCATGGTTCCACTAACCCACCTCTCTACTTTCACAGTAGATGAACTCTACAAATTTACTGCTCCTCAGTCCCACAGGTAAAAGGTTTTATAGGGGAAAAACATTCAGAGTAGAACTAAAAGCAGAAGAAGGAGCAAAAAAATCCTCACAGCAGCCCACTGATGTGGGAGCGCTCGAGGCAAAGCCTCTGGAACCAGTGCTGGAAGAAAGCAAACACAAGAGCTTCCCAGCCACTCAGCTTTTAGGGAGCAGTCCCTGGAGCAACACATCCCCTGCACTATTCCTGGTCTTTGTTCCAGCATCGACCAGACAGACTCAAAACAAAGCCAAAAACCTCATCTTACAGTTAAGTAATGCAGATTATCAGGGTGCTGTCCACATGCTCTCTGACCTTGCAAACACACTGCAGACACAGCTCAAGCTTCCCAGAGAACTAAAACCAGGCAGAAAGTAGGGTTTTCCTCTGTGCTAAATCTTTTTCTAAAGGCACTGCACTGAAGCAGTAGTTCTCTGGGATACAATTTATAGTAGTGCCACTACATAGTGCTGTACTAATTTGTGAATGTACATGATAATTTTTTGTAGAGACTTATTCTGCTTTGGTGCAGAAATGAAACACTGCCCAGCTCTGCTCTGCACAGTTCTGGGAATGTAGACTAGGGCTCCTCCACTTTTAGTAATGCCAAGAAATTCTTGGATTTTACACTGGCAGTCTCCCAAGGAGAGGAAGTCGATGACTTATAGGAAAAGACAGCCATAAAAAGCTCTTGCTTTCCTCAGTTTTAGTCGACTACAGCACCATTGGCCTTTAAGATTTACTTCCCCTCTAGATATTTTTAAAATACAACATGCATTTTGCAGAGCACAGATTAGACTGCATCTGTTTCCTCATTCGTCTTCACAGAGAAAACCTTGAGAACACAGATAACGAGAACGTGGAAACCATAGTCATGTCTGTCCCAGCCAGGTCCAAAGCTGCCTGGGATGGCATTTGCCTGGCATTAACATTTCCTATAAAAAGCTTGGATCATCACACTGCGGACGCTGCGGTACATCTGACACTTTGCATATCCACTGCATATATTTGTATGTATTTATATGCAAAGCATGAGGCCAACTCTGCAAATCCCTCTTTGAAAGCAAACTGTTTAATACTGACATTAACATCAGGGGAGAAGCCTCTCAAACTGTGTAGGACACTTTTATCTGGAATGACAAAATTACAGGCTGTTCTGGCTCGCCGGGACATGGGATATTCAGGTCCTCATAGAAAACGCTACTCCAAAAAGAGAAGCACAATAATTTTTATCAATAAACCCAGATGTATGGATAAACTACACCCATAATGAATAGTGCCTCACCTTATGAACCCACTAAACCCCTTTTTCACCTCTTTGCGCTGTTCACCAAGAAATTTCAAGTTGGTATAAGAAACAGCTGTTCAGGAGAGACCAAGGGTTGGCCCTTCAAACCCACCTTAGTTGTGCCCTTCTCTGTGCCATCAGTCTTGGTACAGAAATGTTGTCTGCTTAATTATTGCTGCTGCTGAAATTAGCAGTATTTGCCTTCAACAAAGCAAAGGGTTTGGTGTGATATTAAGCAAATGATCACACTACAGAGAAATGCCCATGTACTGCATGCAAGTGATCACAGAGCCATCCAGTGGACCAGCAGGAAAAAGAAGGAAAAGTCATATCAGAAAAAGAGATGGAGTTATATGCGGAGAACCAAATACCATCTCATTCTGTTGTATGTTTTCCTATATTTGTGTTTATCCTGGTCAATGACTAAAAGGAAAAATATTATTTTGAAAATGGGAAAATGCAGAATTGGAAAGACGTTGAAGGGCAAAGTCTCCTAACCTGTAGTTTCAGCTCTGCTCTCTCCTTCCACAATAAAAATTGGAAGGAAAAGATTTTGTTCCCTGCTTTTCTTATGCCCCAATGCTATTTTCATCACTTCTTTCTCTGTCATCTTATTTTTACACTGAAAATTCCTTCCTGGATGAAATATTCATATCCAATTATTCTTGATCAGTCTTCACCTACTTCTACACTCTCAATATCAGAGACAAAACAATCTTTCTTTAAATAGCTTTTCCCAATGCAGAACCTACATTTTATTTTAATCTGAAACAGCACACATTTTAACTAGCAAGGCACAAGAAGCCCCATATATTTCACAAGTATTTACTGCCTAAACTCCTCCCTTCTGACTTGTTCTCATTCTTTAGCAAAACAGTGTTTATTTTTACACATGACAGAAGAGAAAGAGGTTTTCTGTAATGGAAATGGCATTCAGTTAATGGAGACAGCAAGCAAAATAAAAGAGACTCACTGGAATTATAGAAACATTTACATGAGAATTTAATTTTTCTGTCACCTATTTTATAATTTTTACTTCAGTTTAAGCAACATGGTGTTAATTTGTGCCTCATCATACGGAGCAATGAGATGAACAACAAGATTTCTTTCACTTCAAAAGATTTGTGATTTTCATTGTAACCATCTGACGTTTTTAAGTATTCACCCAAGACTTTGACATGTCTACAAAAGAGGACACAGGAGGGACTTGTAATGAAAATTTGTTGTTTAGATAAACCCAATTGGGAAAAAAAAACACATGGAGTCCCTGGATGTGACACACAGGCAAGACATGTCTTTCCTTGGTGGTCCCAGACTATCAGAGAGATATGATTTAATTTGCAACAGTAAGAAAACATGATTCTAGATACTGTGGGCAAGAAACAAAAATAAACTCATCAATCTTCTAGAAGTGACAGTCCCCACCAGTGTTCCTGAAATATTACTAAAATAAGCTGCAGCTGTAATTAGATCTCTTCTCCAGGTTACTCTGCCTTCCCAAAGCATCACATTGGCTCACCTTTGACTAAATAAATGACAACGCTTTTGCCTCAACCTGAACTCGCAAATTGTTCAAGCAGCACGATTTGTCTTAACACAAAATGAGCATTTTGGAGGCGTGATTGAAGTGTTTTGACCTTGATACATTCCTCCAGATGGAGTTATGTTTGCAGGTCTACTGCTACGTGATTGGTTGTGAAGGAGAGTAAAAAAAGAGTGGAAGTAACTGAAAGATATGGATATTTTTTAGCTGATCCACTGATAAAGATCTCCAGTTTAAACAGGTTTCCATACCCACTCCACCCTACATAGACCTCCACAACACTTCCACACTACATCACACACACTACTCAGTGATGTAATTGCCAAAAATAATCCTATAAAAAGTTATCCTATGTGGAAAAAGCTGGTTTTATCCCTTCGTTCCTTAATTAAACAGAATCCTGCTGTACTTAAGCAGAATTTCTAGGGTTTAAATGATCACAAAGGGAGAATTTCACAGTTTACAGCAAAAAGACACAGAGTTCTAGAAATAAAACTGGAATAGGCAGAACAGGACCATTTGTCATAGGGTTGGTATCCCTGTTTCATGCAAATTTGCAATTTTGCAAAATATGCAAATTTGCAAATTTCACAAAATCTGCATGATGGGTATATACTCTAGTAAATTAGGTCATTTGTATTAAGGTATATGCCAGATGGTTGAATAGAATTGATACAACATTCTTACAGAACAAACAGGAGTGATAATTATACCTTATTTTTTTACATTTCATGGGTAAATTCTAATTGTGTTTTGCCTTTTTAAGGTAAAATCTGGGTCTGTCCTCTGTGGCATGTCTATCTCATGTCTACCTCAAAAAACTCCAGAGAAGCGCTGAATTTCTCTACCATATATGATGTAAGATAATTTTCAATACTATTTTAAATACTGATGGAAAATCATATTGTTATTTTTTATTAAATTGACATATTCACATGCCATTTATCTAATCATTGAAAACACATGGAGGATTGAAATCAGTGTGTTAAGTTATAGGTTGAACTTTGTGAATTGACCGTTATTTTATTCAGTTTATACTATATCACATTTACCAAGCAAATATATACTGTGGATACAATTATTTCCGTATAATTAGATACTTGTTACCAATTTTCTTGTGATTAGAGTATACCCACAGATATCTAATTTTAATATTAAGAGTGAGTTAATGATAATTAATTCACGTTTTAATGGACATCTGGGACACCTCTAGAGCAACTCAAGTATGTAGAAAAAACTGCAATATGTTCACTGGACTCGTGAACTCAATGAAGAAAATACAGCAGCATGGCTTAATCCTGCATATCTATGTCTAAAATATGGATACCATGTTCAGTCATTTAAGATGCCGTATCAGCACTGTGGTAAGCTGAAATGAATGGGTTTTCTTAGTACAATCAACTTTTATTCACTTGATTCAAAGGAATTGACAGGGGGTATACATCCATCTACCTAGGATATATTTCACATAAATTTAAAATATATTTATTTCAAGTCAAGGGGACCTGAATTGTAACAAAACCAACAACTTTTAAAAGTATTTTTTATCTTTTTTCATCATATACTTTCACAGTATTACAGTATCACAGTATTTGCAAGGTTGGAAGAGACCTTGGAGATCATCCAGTCCAACCTGTAATCCAACACCAACCCATTGTCTAAACCATGGCACTAATTGCCTCATCCAGCCTACTCTTAAACATCTCCAGGGATGGCAACTCCATCACCTCCCTGGGCAGTCCATTCCAAGGAGGGATCACACTCTCTGTGACAAAACTCTTCCTAACATTCAGTCTAAACCTCCCCTGCATACAGAAAAAGCATTTTCTGATTGTGTTTTTTTCTCACATCTAGAAATTGTTTGTGATTTCTTTTGTGTTAACATTAGAGAAAAAGATCAATATGGTAAAATACATCAAACTTTCTCTCATTGACAGAGTTGAAGAAAGTCATGAAGCAAATTTATACTTCTGAGATGAAAACAAGCCAAAAATGGGACTTCACCTTACAGAAGACAAAATGAACTTGTCAGTATCAAAATAAGACAAAAAAAACCTTACAAAAGCACAATAATAATGTAAAGGAAGAATGGCAAGCAGGATTCCGCTGTAAATTGGGAGTGATAACACTCTTCTAGATAAAGGAAACCTCATGTTGTCTAATAAGACAGTCATTTGGACTGTTATTCAGTGTCCAAGAACCACCTTTTCATAGAAGTAAATGTAAATGTAACACAAAATGTATCATGTTTTTTTTGTATTTAGCAGAGGTTAATATGAGAAATAAAAAAATCCACAGGTTTGCTAAAAATCAAGATCCACACATTCTAGTAACACAGATGTGTGCACCAAAACATCTTCCCACACCTCGCCAGTATCCCATTTCAAATGGTACTTGTTTTCATTGCTTTTCACTTAAACCATTCTATTATTCCAGTAAAATATTACAGGAAAAACCTAAAGTACAGCAAAGGAAATGATAACACAATAATAATACTTGATCAAGTACAGTAAGAGGGCAATAAGTAACTGGTATATACAAGACTCTGCAGGAAAACACAGTGGCCATTGTTATTCCTACCTCTCACAATAAAATTATTCCAAAAGAAGAACCAACTATCTAAATACCACAAAGAAACCCCTTTTTCTCACTATGTGTTATGATACAGACAAAAGAACAGTGCAAACCATCTAAAATGGTACTACAGGCTCTCCAGAGAGAAAACAAGCGAATAATGTTGAATATCCTTAACCACCCACACACAAACTTACAAATGGATCCTCCCATTCCCTTTGGATTAGAAACAGGAACCACCAAATTCCTTCCCACCATATGCAATATTGCATTTTTCACTACAAACAAGAGTTTACATTTGGAGGGGAAGTACAAGAAGTATCACTGCGAAAGAGATACAGCCTGCCCACAAATAAAATTTGCTTTCAGCCCTTGCTATTTGATATCATTTATGAAAATTCCATTCTGAAGCAAATGATTGAACTATATCCAGAAATATATGGTACTTTTTTCACACATTTATCTTTCTATAGAATTTATAGAAATTTTGAGTATTACGTCCTCTGTTTAAACATTTAAAAGTTGCCATATAGGAAAAAAAGGAACCTGGAACTGACTGACATCTTTTACACCCCAAGTCCATCCTGCTGCCCTAGCAAACAGCACAAGTCAAAAAGCTTTTATTGTACTTATCAGTCCCCAATTTTGAAAAGCAGTTTATTTACTCCTTTCCACCATTCCCATAGTTTTGGTAGTCCAATAAACTGAATTCAAACATTGTTGCTTGTATTTGAAAACAGCACAGAAAATAATCTGTCTTTTGCAAAGGATTATCTTTTCAAGCAGACGTGAACACAGGGTACTCTTCAACAGGCACCTGAATGTGTACAAAGTGTACCTACACTGCAAAAGGCAAAAAACCAAAGTGCAAAACACCTTCATCTTTAAAAACAGAATTTCCTACAAGGTCTTAGGCCCTAGAGAACAGCAATTGAAGTAGTAGGGATAAGGGAGAAACAAAGAGATCTGAGAAACCGTACATATTTAATCTTCAAAGAACCATAAAACCAAAGTAAAATTGTGCAATAAGTACAAATCTTTCTATTTTAACTCAAAGCTGACTTTTTAAATCAGTGTTCTGACCGTTATCAAAGATAAAGCTGAGATAACCTACTTGTTGCCAAACACAGATGGCTGGTACAGAGACCAGGCACCGGAATTCAGGACTTGCTTCCTTCAGCAACCACACCAGTTAAAAGCATCTTTTGTATATGTCACAGAAATCTAAGCCATGGACATAAAGCCAAACCTAAATACCTCTCTCCCCTGAAAACACATCGACATCCAAAGGAGCTCTCTTCCAAGAGTTTGCCTAAATCTCCGTGGGCAGCCAGTTTAAGTATCATGTTTTCCTTTAAGAATACACAGCACAACTGACACACAGAGTAAAACAGTATTTCATTTTGGTCCGACTTCCTCCATCTCACCTAGTAAGTGAGACCCATGAAAACCAAGATGATTTCCAAATCCTCAACATGGTCTACATGGTGGGAGGCTTGGATGGATGGAGCGTGGTGCCCACGGTTACACGTTTGGGGCCTGATCCCTGGGTGGGCGTTCGCTTGGGAGTTGGACTCGATGATCCTGTGGGTCCCTTCCAACTCAAAATAACCTGTGAACCTGTGAACACAGTGTGTGTCAATGTCTTACAAAACATAAGACATGAAAGAGCAGCACTGGCAGAGCACCAGCCCCTTGGCGGAAATGACAGCGGTTTAGTGTTGTTTTGTTGATTTGTGAAAGTAGATTTCAGCCCCAGCTGCTGTGCAATCTGAATCATATTTTTCACAGATGTAAGAGGAAAGGAGACTCCTTTCGGAAGTTCTTCCAGAAAGATCATCATGTACGGGGCACATTTCCGGCCCTAATTAAGCTGAGGTAGTCAGCTCTGTAGGAATTACAAATTCTGCTGGGTTATCATTCTAGATGATTAAAATAATCTTACATGAACTCTAGGTCTGGAAAAAATGGTGATGCCAATTTGTCTGGCTTTACTGTGGGAAGGCAAAGGCAGTACATCACATTGGTAGGATCCTGTGCCAGTGTCACAGAGGTTGCATCATCAAGGATCTCTTCAAGAACAAATTATTCTGGCACATAGAACCTGATGCTCACCTCTGACTTGTTTTTGTCGTGTGTGGGTTAGTGGAGTTTTTTGTTTGTGAGGGGAGCAGAATACTATATGAGTTCGTCCTAATATTACTTTTCCCTATGAATCCTTTTATGTATGCCAGAAGGTAGGTACAATATATAGAAGTGAAGGGAAGCAGAAAATACAATAGATTCACCAGGAACTGCACAGAAAGAATGTGTGATGGTTTTTCTTTGCCTTTTTGCTGTAACAATATAAAACTGATTCTCAGTCAGACTAAAATAAGTCAATATTTGATACTTTTCCATGAATTGTCATTGCTGTGGATGCAGTCAACAAACTCTTTGTTTACCTTACCTTCTCTTCTCTCAAATGAGAAAACTCCTTTTATAAACGACCTCCAAAATAAAAATTTGCAAAGGCATCCGAAGGTAGAATCCATATTTTCTTACTCCAGACATGTATGTCTGTATCTCAAGAGAAAAGTCCAGAACATTGCAAAAAGTACTTTTTTCAAGGTCAAGAGGACCACCTTTAAGTTGACAAATACCAAGAAATGCAAATATTCACCAAAAAACACTTACTCAAAATGACTAAATGTTCATTTATTAAGCCAACTGTTTACTCTTCGTTATTAAAAAAGCTGAACTTCCTATTGGAGTCCAAATTCAGCATTTTTCTGAGTATGGATGAAAACATTTATTTTTGATTGGACCATTGTCGCGGTCCAGTCAGCCAGGCTGGACACATGATTTGTTTGCAGGATCTCAGAGTGCCAAACAAAATTTCGAGAGAGGGTTTAGCTTTGATCAAACAGTGAAACTTGATTAAGTGCCCGTAAAGCGGCAACGCGATTGATGAAAGGATGAAAGTAAAGAGAAAAGAGAGAGAGAAAGAGATTTTCGATAGCTACCGCCACGACGAATCCTCAGAGGCATCCCTCACAGAAACGTTGTCAAGCAGGGCTGGAGAAGCTTTTGTACACCTTGCCCCCTCATCTGTCTCATGGTTTTTTTGCCAAGCTCTGCCTTTCCCTGCCACACAAACAGTGTCCAAGGCGTGGTCAGGGTTAGAAGTGAGTGGCCTTCTGCCGGGGGGTGTGTTGTCATTTTGCTTCTCGGACAGCAGGTTGTTCTGGTTCCTTGATTCTTGGAGAATAGGTACAGCATGGTTTGTTTCAGAGAATGGTACAGCACGCTGGGCACCACACCGCTCATTGTTCTGGGGTATTTGCACCTTAATTTTCCACAGGAACCACACTCCAGTCACAGTCCAGGGAGCAGCAACCCGGCAGGTAGGCTGCTGTAAACTCTTGTAGCCTAAGCTTTTCGGGGTACCTTACATTGTCCAAGTCCCCGGTAACAATGTTGAGACAATATTCTTCTTCTGACCAACTCTTACAAGCATGCATTAGTGTTCAATTAATTCTCCATGTCAAAATAAAAATACTCCCAGAAGCTGGGAACCATAGGTTTAGCCTTTCTCCATTGTTAGAACAGCAGCAGCTTACAGTGGGGCAGTTACAGTGCAATCAGTACACAAGAGATTTCTCAGAACAGAAAGCAATTCCTTCATAAACTGTTCAAAGAAAAACAAATATATAAATGCACATATTTTATTCCCTTATTAATTTTTAAAATTGTTTCTCTGGCCTGCTTGCCTTACAATAATGTTTCACCTGATTGCTTATGTCAGATGTATTACTGATGTGTCATAAACCATGCTGTAGTCCAAAGCAGATTAATGATGAATATTTGGTTAGAGATGAGAAAACAACACTGCACTGATTTTTGGAAAGCAAGGTCTGAGCAGAATTAATAAGGCAATCTGTATAGGGCAGAGATCTGCTTTGCACAGAATCTCTGGATTGGTCAGCCAAAAAAAGGCAGTCAGAGATAATTCCTAAGTGTTCTCAGGCAGTGCAACTGTAGCAATTATTTTCTGATGTCAATAGGAATTTTTGTTTGGAAATCGAAGTTTCACTGATGTAAACAAGACATGCAACTTAATATATCACATTATACATTCATTTAAATGAATGCACTTGCTGAATGCAAGCAGCTGGGAGTAGGCAAAACATGGAAAACCTTACCTAGAACTATATCTTTCCATCTGACCATAAACAGTGTCCCACTGAAATTAATGAGAATTGTTTTCAAATTATTACTTTTCCATTTCCCTTTAATGTATTTATTCCATTTGTTTCCTGTTGAGCTGAGGTAAAACAGATTTAAGCCACTATATTGAATATAGTGCTGCTTTTAAAGACAGACATAGAAGGAAATATGACTATTTTAAAGCAAGTTTTCTCTCAATTTTCCACTTATTTGAAAAAAAAAATCTCACTAAAATCATAATTCATGATGTGTACACATTTGGCAAACATTGCCTTACAAGTATAATCACCACCAATCTAAAATAAGCCAGCTGCCCCAAACACCACTCTATTCTTTATTCTTACATGAGAACACAGATATAAATGACTGATGAACTCACACCAAGGATAAATGGAATTCTGTCTTAACATTTATAAATTCAAGACTTGACACGCTCCAACACATCACTTTTCCTTCTCTGCTTTGCAGCACCCCTGTTTGAAATCTGCTGGTCCAGAGACTCCCAAACTGTTCCCCAAATCTGTTTCTTATTTTCTGTCATCATTCAATGATGAGGCTAGTGTGCTTATCTGAATTTAACATTATGAAATGGAAGTGCTTGTGAGGAGAAGAGGAAAAACAGGTTTTCAGATGCTATATTTTGAGACCATTTCTGGGTAAACTGCATGTATGTTCATAGCTAAAAATCTTAATACGTGTTTTATCACAGAGTTTCTTGCAAATATTAAGTTTAGCCAATTTTACTTAGGAGTTGATACAACCATCTAAGCAGGGCATGTAATGTTTGTTCTGTTTGTTCTACTAGTTAAGATTTTGTTCGGGAGAAGAGCAACAAGACATAGAAATTTTTTACTGCAGTATTGGTCTACCAACTATATTGTGTATTCACAGTTCATAATAAAATCCAGCCAGCAGGCTGGGAACATACCACACTGCTTTAGCATTTGAAATGGACCCTATGAAATACATAATATAAAGGGAAAAAATCCTCTGAAAGTAATTTGTAACTGTCTTCAAGAACCAAAGCAAGTTTCATTGAGATGAAATTACCTTAATTACACATTCATAATGCTCCAGTATCACAGGATGCATCACTGGATAAGGCAGATTCACATGTTCACAGGTTATTCTGAGTTGGAAGGGACCCACAGGATCATCGAGTCAACTCCGAAGCGAACGCCCACCCAGGGATCAGGCCCACAACCCTGGAACCACGGGCACCACGCTCCATCCATCCAAGCCTCCCACCATCCAGACCATGTCACTGAGCTCCTCATCCAGTCTGACCTTAAACACCTCCAGGGATGGCGACTCCACCACCTCCCTGGGCAGACCATTCCAATGAAGGATCACTCTCTCCGGGAAAAACCTCTTCCTAACATCCAGTCTAAACCTCCCCTGGAGTAGCTTAAGGCCATGTCCTCTTGTTCTGGTGTCATCAGCCTGAGAGAAGAGATTCACACCCACCCGACTGCAACCTCCCCTCAGGGAGTTGTAACCAGCAATGAGGTCACCTCTGAGCCTCCTCTTCTCCAGGCTCAACAACCCCAGCTCCTGTAGCCGCTCCCCACAGGGTTTGTCCTCCAGTCCTTTCACCATAATGCTTATAGGATATAAGCACTCATACCTCTGAAAGACTGAATTAAACAGGGAATCTTAGGTGACTCCTGAAGAAAGTATATATATCCCACATGATTATTACTCAAAGCTTACTTAGAGCAATGTAGTGACAAAAAAAACCCATTCTGACGTCTGATTGAAAATGAAGTCGCTAGTAAATGCTGGTTTGGTTGTTCACAAGTGCAGATGTAAAACATTCCTTCTCTTTACCTCATTACTTTATTCAGATGTGATAGGAAACAAACAGAAAATGCAAGTGTATGACATCTGAATAAGCACTTTGAGGATTCATTACATCCAAGTGGGTGAGAGCTGCCTCAGCAAAACACTCCATTCCTCAAAGAATAAAAAGCTTTTTCTTAAATTGCTGAATTCATAACATCTATTCTATACCACATGTTTGGGGATTTTTTTTCCCCTGGTCTCTCTGTAAAATACCCTAAAATATTACTAATATAATCTGTGTCAGAAATTAGATAAATCAACTTGGTTTCCCAAAAATTCAGGAAAACATTTCTATACCTCCTAGTCACAAAAAATATAGGCTGATTATCTACAGAGAGGATATTAAAATGTTCAATTTTTTTCAGATATAACCTCTCCCCTCAATATCATATGCACATGTAGATCACAATTCAAATTCAAAATATATACTGGATAGTACTTGCTCAGAATTTACAACCAAAAGCTGTAACAGGCACTTGCCTACTGTATCTGAAAGTCACTGCAGTCACAAAGAAAACCAGTCTATCAACTCATATGAAATTATCTTTTGTTACTTATTTTGTCTGTCAATCTTCATCCAGACAGTTTCATTTTCTCTTTCAAGGTCTGTCAAGAACCTGTGCCTGAATGTTAAGTGGCTATTGAAAAGCTTTAAACAATCTGCCATCTTATTCAATTGTTATTTTGTCCTCTAAATAGATATACTACATCAAATTGTAGTTTGTAGAACAAGAACGGGGTGAAGAGACATGTTGGAGCCAAATCCTTACTCTAAACAGTGGCACTAAGGACCAATATCTATATGATGTTCGTTTACTAGTCTTGATATAAAAGGAATACAGACAGAAACTTTAGAGTGATTCAGTGTCAGTGAATAGATTCGACACAGCATTATCTCCATGGCTGAAGGACATTTCCTCATTTCAGGCTACTGTCAATAGGTATTTTTAAATTATTTGGTGCTTTTGTAACTGCCTTATCCAACAAAGAAAACTGCCACTTAACTTGCCTACATGATTATTTTTCCTCTCTTTCAAAATAACTTTTTCACCAAAAAAAATATTCTGTCACCTTGAAAACAGAAGCTTTGGCCAAAATCACAAATTACATTTGATTCAAATCAATCAGGAAGGAAAGAGAAGAAGATAAGGAGTTGATGCATAGAAAAGCTGCCCTCATACATTTATCCAGAATTCAGTATTGAAGACAAACTGTGTGAACACATTTGCACCCTTGGCAGTCACATTCCAGGATAACCAGTGTCACATCCTCTAAACACATTGTGATTTTCCACTTGGCATAAGATCCTAAAATACCTGTTGTGAACATTTATACTACCACCATTTGAGAGTCAGACATGAGACTATGGAGTTATTCAGTCTCTCATTCTCATTAAATACATGGACACACATGTCAGTGAGTATCACAGAAACTGAAGGCTGAGAACATCCAGCATCTGTTTACCCCAACTACCACTACAGTGTTAATTGGAAAATGGGCCCTTATCTCTCATCTAACTACTGAACTACTACACTATAGATTCATTCTCTCACTCCATTTCTCTGATGTGATAGATTTTCAACTATTTTACACAAAACAGTGCACTGGGCACACAAAGAGAGGAGATGCACCCTTAGACTTTCTAGGACAGGCCCTCTGAAGCGGTTAGTGCTGTAGAGTCCTCAATCAGAATAAAAGTATAAAAGTACCTTGGTGAGTGCTGTCATTCCTGGGTGNAGAACTGCATGCAGTACTCAAGATGTGTCTGACCAGCGCCAAGTACAGGGGAAGGAGAACTTCCCTAGTCCGACTGACCAACCTTCTACAAAAAATGATTTACAGCATCTAGAGTCTCTGTTGGAAACAACACTTCCAAGAACTCAGTACACAAGCTATAAAGAAACATAAAACCACTTATTTCTCGAAACTATATTGTCTACGTAGTAAAAAATACAGTATGAATAGAAGTTGGATTGTATGCAAAACTTCCAGAATTTAAAGCAAACCAAAATCAAAAGGATCAATGCGTATATTAATCCAATTCTAAGATTATAAATCAATTGCTCTTTTCCATATGAATACAAATACGAATACAAGTCTTTGACTTGATCTATTTCCGTAAAAGAAATTGAGACCTTTCTCTGTAACAAGATTTTTTGAAAAAACTTTTACAGATGTATGTGTGATTCTGTGATTCTGTGATGTATATGAATATATTTCAAATCAGTTAAAATGCAGGTTGAAGAGTTAGAGAAGTGACAGAGTGATCAAAGAATTCATTAGACAGCCAGAAGTTCCATATCAACTGAGACAGATGGAAAATACACCTGCAAAAAGAAATATTTTGAGAACACTTTATATAACTAAATAAATCAGCTTTTTATTTAGAAGTTATCATTTCAAGGCATTTTTTACTCTGATCTTGCTAATGAACAGTTGTTTGCAGTGTCTATGCTGATTAAAACCCAACACTATTATGCCTGTAGTATTGTTCTGACACTTTTATTTGAGGAATAGTACAGTAGCAGAAGGAAGAGTGATGGGATGTTAATTATGCACAGATACAATATTAGCTAAAGTAACCCCCAACGTTTTGTGATAAAACTTCCAGTGAGGTTAATAGATCTGCATAGTTTTTACTTTATGAGAAAGGAAAAGGATGAAACAAAGACACTTTACTTATATCCAGGAAGGCTCCAAAGCTGTTTTACAACTAACCTAGATGAATATGGAAATAAATGTTCATTAATATGTTACCCCATCCTTAAATGTATTACATTAATTGTTCAGTCACATACTGTATGTTACATAAATATTCCAGCAAGAATTTTGATGTCAGGATGTTTATACAAATACAAAATTTCAGATCATCTGCTTTCTATGAGTTCTGTGACAATTCTAAGAGAAAGATGCATTGAAAGGGGGCGGGGGGGGGCAGGGAATCCCTGTACAAATCCTGCACCCTATAAAATTGCTTCAGCTTCAAGTGGCATATATTTAACATTAATTATAGACATGATGAAAGGGGGCGAAACCTCTCCACACTCTTTGCTCCACACTGCTTGGTGCCAAATAATAAATAAATTTTAAGATGCATTAATGCTCTTAGTGAAATCCAATTAAACAATTAATCAACTGATTTTATTCTTGATTTTTATTCCTACACATCACTTCTTTCAACACAAATGAAAATGAAAAAAATGAAATATGGGGGAAGTAGCAATGATTTTGAATGACCACTGCAACACTAACAGCTCGAGTAGCGATGAAGAAAAATCGACATAGACCCCACTATGAGCTACTGAAAATGGACAGATAGGTGAACCTAGATTTCAACTTTCCAGTGGATAATACACTGCCAAGAAAAAGCTAGCAATAATACAAGTCCCATATGTGCTGAAGTTCCAAATATCAATAATTAACTAAAAAAGTTAGAAGCGTGAAAATGATGCTACTGTTTTCTTACACGCCCGTGTGAAAAGTTATTTCTAGTGCAATCTGAAACTTCCAACTAGATGTGAAACTTCCTAGTTCTTCTTATGTTTTGATCCATTTTTAGAGTAAACCCAAGAAATCTCTGCTCTATCCAATCCCATTTGTTGTAAGACTGTAGCCATTTAATGGTCTCATTTCAAGAGAACCTCATGGTGTAATCACATGAGAAGAAACTGTACAGCCCATGGTTTTGAGAGCAGGATCCATACTAAAAAAATGAAAATGTCAGGAAATGTAACATCTCATTTTTGAACCTCATGTTAACTCTTAAACAAACAACGATCCCAGGAAATTTATCAGAAACAAATTGCACATCCCAAGGTTGATGTCAACTACTGCTGGATCCATAAACTCCTGTCAGCATTGGAAGGATTAACTTTGAATTCCAGTAGTTTATGATTGGTCTCTAATTAGTCGAAAGGCAACATTTTATCCTCGGTCACTAATCATCACCAGGCAGCAGGATTTGGACTGCTTTTAAACATTTTACAGAAAAATTGACTATGCAATTCTAGTGAGTGACTAGACACAAAATTCATGGCCTTTCATTTAGGAGGGCAAAAACTGTTCTACCGGATATCCTTTTAACTTTCAGGACTTGGCTACAAATGTCCTCCGCTTATTTTTTTTATGATAACATTTTTTTAAAATACCACATTGTTTTAGCATATCACGTTCCACATACTGAGGGGAAACATCGAAGCTTTTCCATGTGATTTGTTTCCAAAGTTGCACCATCTTGTATATTCCAATCACGTTAAGGACTCAGTTTCAACATCCTGACAGAGGACTTACGAATGGGATTGGTGATGAGGATAAAAACTGGAACTTGGAAGCACTGATTCCCTAAGCACTTCACTGCAGGCTTGGATTTGGAGTCCTCTGGCCTAAAATGAAGCACTTAATTCTTATCTGTTGCATGGGCACTGAGGGAGGTAATAGAATTTAAAAAAGAAAAAAACTATTGTAAGAATTTAACTTTAAAGAGGATAAATCCAGCTAAACTTGGACTATGGTGCAGACATCAACTATTCTACTACAAGAGACAAAAGTACACTGCTCTGGAATTCCTTTTAAATTGTCTTTTCATACCTGTGCATTATTTTATGTGATACATTGCACAGAATGTGAACGTCACCTGACCAAGCATTTGGCATTGCTATTGTAAACACATCTAACATAACTACAGCAAAACCTGGAATTAAGTATTCATGCTGTAAATTAATACTACAATTTGTTAGTAAGCAACCTTTGCTCCTGAGGAACAGAACCATGAAGGAGAGTATAACTGTAACGTTTTTTCAAATATCAGTGACATTCAGTCTTTTACTTGGCAAAAAAAGCCACTATTGAGCACTCCTTCATCACCAGCCGAGTCAAACAGATTTTTGAAAATTGTACTGTATGCTCAGTGTGGAGCAGCAGATATGTGATTTGTCCCAGTTTCTCCACACAAGTACAATCACAAGAAGCTGCTCATGGTTTCACAGCCATTTGCTGCTGATCTATTCCCTGAAAACCGAGTTGGGTTTTCATAGAAAAGGAAACTCAAAGCTGGAAAAGCTGAACTATTTCAACTGGATATTTTAAAGTAAGTCACTGAAATTAAATCTTGCTAAACATACCATGGAATAGCAAAGGAAACAACTCCTGAGAGTTGTCTGTTACATGTCAAGTCTAAGTGACAAAGTAGTCACTTTGCTGATTTGAGCAAACCTTTTTTATTTTTTTTAATGCCATAACTAAACAAGGAAAAACTCCATTTTATAAACTACATTACTTCCATCAAGGAATTTTTCTTGCCGGTCTGAACAAGATCAACAGGGTGGCAGTTACTTTTCTGCACATGAGCAAAAAAGGCCAAGACAATTAAGTGCATCTTAAATGATTGTTTTAAAATAGGTATAATCTTGGAGAAGATAAACCTGGTACTCCCAAGCATTGCACATGTTGGCATTTGAATGATACCTTGTGTATGTTCAGTGTCTCTGAATTACAGTAAGAAGCTGTTGTTTTTCAGATACAAAGCAGGTCTGTCATTTCGTAGTAATGTTACATCAAGAGTTATCTACTGTTGTGGAGTAGTAGATAAAGTTTAAGCAGAATAAGAATTACAGAGGAAAGACCAGCTACTACTTCCTGGGTCACAAAAAGAGACTCCAGCCACTGCTGACATAAGATCACATTGCCTCACAAAATTCACAGGTCCACACGTTATTCTGGGTTGTTCAGCCTGGAGAAGAAGAGACTCAGAGGTGACCTCATTGCTTTTTACAACTACCTGAAGGGAGATTGTAGTCGGGTGGGTGTGAATCTCTTCTCTCAGGCTGATGATGCCAGAACAATAGGACATGGCCTTAAACTGCACCAGGGGACGTTGAGGCTGGATGTTAGGAAGAGGTTTTTCCCAGAGAGAGTGATCCCTCAGTGGAATGGTCTGCCCAGGGAGGTGGTGGAGTCGCCATCCCTGGAGGTGTTTAAGGTCAGACTGGATGAGGAGCTCAGTGACATGGTCTGGATGGTGGGAGGCTTGGATGGATGGAGCGTGGTGCCCGTGTTTCCAGGCTTGTGGGCCTGATCCCTGGGTGGGCATTCGCTTGGGAGTTGGACTTGATGATCCTGTGGGTCCCCAAGCCCTAATTCCCACCTGCTATGACAGTTTGTACTGAAGAAAGGAGTGATGCGAAGGCATCATGGCCTCTCTTCACAAACATCCTGAAGGAAGGAAATTTAGTGACTCTTTTAATCTGTGCTATTTGTCCACCAAGAAAGAATAGACGCCACATAACATTACCCAAATGTAGCACTTAAGATTAAAATCACTCAGAGTCCACCTAAAACCTAAACAAATGGTATAAAAGAAAGTTACAAGTATGAGGACTTGGTGAGAAGATTTCCACTAACACTATTTTGACTGTCAATGAGTTGAACCTCTCATCCCCCTCTCCTCCCTGGGATTTCTCCGGGGTAAGATCTATGTTCCACATGCATTAAACGCCGCTTTTAGGACTAGAGCTTCTGCTTGCTGCTTAAGTATTTTAGTGTATTGCTTTGTATTACAGCTTGTGTTTGTGCTTGCTTCATAGTATTGGTAGATTTCTTTACATACATTTTCGCAGCTAGACACTATCACTAATAGCTTATGAATCTTATTAACCTGCAACAATTTGTATTAATAAAAGAGTGTTATTTCTTACACTGTTGGCTCAGGCCTCCTCCAGCAAAGCCAATTGAACACACTCTCCATTTGGTGAATCTGTCTGTGAAGGTCTTCCACATACAGGATGCTGACAGATTGGTCGGGCATTAGAGGGTTTTTATTTCCTGGGGTCACTTACAGACAAATAAATCTCTGTGAGTTGAGAAAATCTCCCCTCTCTAAGTAAGGGTCAGGTATATCCCTCTTTATCACATGATAACTGCTTAGAGGAAAAAGCACAAAGACTACACTGAAATATATTTTAAGTCTTCTTCTAAAATAAAGGCTTTATTTACAACAAATATACTCCATTAAAAAAAAATCTTTCAAATTTTTATAGGTTTAATCAATCTCCAGGGATCCATATTACTCAACACAAGAAACAGTAAGATAAAGACTTGTGCCTTCCCCACATATTTGTGGCAAAAGCTTTTAAAGAGAGAGAACTACACTAAGCAAAATAAAAAAAATGACAGGAGCTAAAAAACACCAAACAAAATCAATACCTTTTTTTCATTAGCTATTCAAAAAGTCATTCAGTCAATACCATGCATGTGAATTATCTATCACCACTTACAAAGGAATAATTCTGAAAAAATCTCGTTCTGACACTGGCTCTGATATAAATGAAGGAAAAAAAATATTGGGAGAAGTAAAGGATTGTTAATGCCAAAGTACTACTAGCTACTGATTAAATAACAAAAATTAAGTGTTACGTTGAAATACCAATGAATGATCAGAGTCCAAAAGCCTCACTTGCCTTGGCTCAGACTTGTAGGTTAAAGGATGTGCAATGATTTACTCGTGATGATCCGATCTCTGCAGCTTCATTTCATTTGCTCTAATTGCATTGGCATAGACAAAGATAATATTTGGCTTGAATACAAAGCCTGTGCTTGGACCTGTGCAGTCAATCTGAGTTCTGCCAAGAAAGCATTCTTAAGGAAGAATTCCAACAGGAGGTCAAAGAAGAGATAGGACCAGACTGGAAGTAGAATATTATGATTCCTTTGAAATTATAGTGATTTGAACATTCTGACTGGGACTGTGACCTGACTAGGACTGCTTTGCTTAAACCTCTGCCTCTGCACTCAACGAAAGTTGTTCTGTGCTACTGCAGTTGGATTTACAAGCTTCTCTTTGTATTCCTCAACCCACAAAATTAAAAGCATCTCCAAAACAGTGCCATAAAGGACATAATGTATTTATTTTTAATATCACAAGTATCTTAATTTCCGTGGAATTGACCAGTTCAAGTATCTAAATCTACAATTTATGCAACCATATTCAGTATTTTATATGAGCCTTCTGAAAAGAAATCAATAATACAATTTTAATTCATCTTGAGTGCAATCAATTTATTTAATTGCATCTATTTTAGAGACACTTCTACCTATTTTTCTGTCATCAGAAGTAAACTTATCTAATAGTGAATAAAATGTAAATAACCTTGTCAGATAAAAGTCTATAAATCTTCAAATTAAAGAGACTTTTACCCCACAATTTGTCTCTGTTCAGAACATTTAATCTTTCAGTGAAATACCCAGCCAGCTAATGCCCTGATACAACTGACAGACATTGAAGTTTGACATTAAAATTCAATGTCTGAAGCTGAGAGATGCTGAGTCTTGAATCTTGCTGCCTCAGCATCTTAGTGTGCCCACAGTCAAAGCTTGCCAAGTCACTTTATAGAAAGGCAGCTAAAAGTTATGGGGGATTCAATTAGATCAGGAAAACCGCTGTAGCACCTTTTTAATTTGAATTACATTTCCTTGGCAAAAGTAGACCCTTTTAAGCAGATTCCTAAATTAGAAACACATAGTCATCATTGAGTAAGTCAGTCCAAAGTGTTTCCTACCAGTAGTAGTAGTGGCAGGTTATTTGGCAATTTTGTACCATGCAACAGTCCAGTGACGGGGATGAGTTTAATACCTGCCTCCTATCATTGATTTGCTTAATATTAATATTAATATTAATAATCCTGATCAGAGGCAATTGCTATCAACAGTATCAACAGCTCTAAATTCGGTTCCAAGAATAAAGAAAGCCAAATCAATCATTTGTATATTCATTTCACACATTTAACCAGTGTGTTACTGAAACTAAGTTGTATATTTACAACTTAGCCTGAAACTTAGTTGTATATTTACATGCAAATTAACAAGAAAAAGGAAGGACCATTTGAATCAGTTTTGTTGAAGTACCCTCTCCTGAACCACCAGTCACTAAAATCAAGGTATGAGTCACAAATAATCATTTTTCATCCATAAGATAAAGTTATTTGTGTTGTTGTACAGACATGCAAGGTGCTGTCAGGTTTAGTCAAAGCAGTTTCAGTAAGACAACCGACAAGCTAAATTTGGGTTCAATAGGTCACACCAATCACCTGCACGTTATTTTTATTTTGTCATTTTGCTTGGATAATCAAATTATCCCTGCATCTCAGTCTTTCACAATTTAATTAAGCAAAGCCTTCATTCATTCAAGCCGCTTGCACAATTATGGCAGATAATTTAAGGAAGTAGACAAAGATGAAGAAGAAATCAGAGTTGACATGATGCAGGAAAAAAAACCTGAATTAGCATTTTCTCGTTGTCAGAGGCTCCTTCTCCGCCTGCACTCCCTCTCCTCCTCTCAGGCATTTATCTAAGCAGAGTATTCCCAGGCCTTGACAGTTTGGCAGATTCCTGTTAATTTTTTGGATCTGTAAATGTCCAGTCTTTATTTAGCAGTGGTGCCCACCAGGCACCAGCAGCTTTGAAGCACAGCTGTGCAGAAGGGGATCTGGGGTCACCAGCACAGAGCAGCCCCTCAGAGCCACTGCTGCACAAGGGCCATGTGGACTCATGGTGGACAGAGGAACATTTTCAGAGGTAGGTAAAGATTCAACTTGGGCAAGTCTAGAAAATTCTGTCATTGCTGGATAAAAACTTTAATACAGATGATTTGGCTAATTATGCTGATTTGAATGGAGAGGGGAACCTCTTATTCAACAGCCAATTCAATTACATATTCAGCATGCAAGCCCTGTTAGCCTAGTTTCTAGCTTCCTTTTTGTTTGTAAGCAAGAGGCAGACAAGTAAAAGGGGGAAGGCAGTGTAAAGTGTTAGAGTAATTACTTACAAGGTCTGTTACAACAGTCTCTAGAGGTGTTATTTGTTGTACACAGCATCTACATTTGGATAAGCACATACACACAGTACACAACTCCAAACCACTGTTCAGACACTAAGGCACATAAAGCCCTCCTGGAGTGAGTTGAGCTTCCAGATTATTGTTATTTCTTCAAGTATTGTAAAAGTAGACAGGAAACCCCCAAGATTGGCCATATCTGATTACAAAGTAAATTACACAAATAAGATTATACTTTCCTACATTTTAGATGTAAGATCAATTAAAATTTCTCAGATAGATACAGCTTAAAACTCATGAGCTGGCAAGTGCATGGAACATCTTAGAATACTACAGCCTGAAATTCAGTAAAATAAGCAAATGACTACGAATCAACTTCAGGATTGGAAGAAAAACAAAGCCACAACTTTATCAGACTACACCTCTGAGCACCATTCTCAGGCAGGCATTAACCCACCCACAGAGGCTGGAAACTTCCTCACTCAGCTCACAGTAACACTGCACAGTTTCAATTAAAAGAAAATGAAGCAGAAAGTGCATCGATACTACTGAGTATATTATGGTATAGCAACTACAAGACATTTGTGCCAAAAAAAGTAACAAAATTAGAATAGGGAAGTGTCTAAAATTATTTAGTAATTAAAAGAACTATATGAGCTATATACTATGCCTATATAAATAACTACAACTTTGTCACTGGTATTAGAACTGCTGCATCTGCAAGTTACCACAGTATAGTCATATACAGAGGGAATGAGTATGTACAATTCCCCACTTGGGAGCCCTGAGGCTGCTGAGCTCTAGGCAGCAGTTAATGTAACTAAAATGCTTCATTGTCTCGCAGTACCAGACAAACATCTCTTTAAAATCTGTATAACTTCAAGAGTACTAGAAGAGTTAAAACTAAGCACCTGCTGTATCTCTGGATACAAGAGGAGAGCCACAAAACAATGTCCCAAGCCTGCTTGGAATTCCTATTCCCTTTCAGGATCCCTACAACAATCCAGAATATTACAATATATCTGTTTCCACTACTTGTTTCTTTAAAATTTTCACATGTGCACCATCATCCAGACTTACAAAAGGATGCCTTCACCTTTCAATATAACTGCACTTGATTTCCGTCTCATTCCTATTCTGCTAGAAGTTCAGGATTCTGTGCAAGTTGAACATTTAGATAAACACACAGAGATCAGATATCAGCTGAAACAAAAGCTTTTCTTTTAGTAGTGAAAAGCTCAGCAAGTGCTTGATGGATGAGAAAGGGACTGCTGAAACTTATAAAAGGCTTCCACTTGAATAAGACTGCTCAAAAAAAGTTGGACAGTCCTTGGAACACCTGAATTTACAGGAAATTTCCTGCTACAGAGCTTCTCAAAGGCTTTTTTACATCATCAGAAGTTTCCTTCATTGGTTGCTGGACCACTTCATTTGTTTCCTTCTTTAACTGAGTCTATCTCTCATGACTTTAAAACCAGATACAGCTGTATTCTGGCTCTGGAAATGGTTATTTAATCCTCACTATTAGGCTCAATAGAAGCATCAGATATTCTTCTGTAAAGCCTCTTCCACACTATATTACTAGAATGACAGGCACCCATCAGCACCTGAGTTGAGAACTCAGAACAAAACCTGAAAATGTTTGTCACAGGGAGAGCCCTTTTGTTCTATTGTAAAAGTTTTCTCCTTTTTGCTGGAACAGACAATAGATTTGTCTTCTTATCTCCCCATCCCTCCCCCAAAAGGAATTTGGCATGGGGAGGGGGCTTTCTCCTTTTCACTTGGCAAACAATGGAGGATCCTGTGTCTGATCTTCCCTTCTTGGCAAGGCATGTGGCCAGGGGAGGGGCTTTCTCCTTTCTACTGGACAAACAATAGAAGAGTCTTTTTCTTATTTTCCCTTCCCAGCAAGGCATGTGACAAGGGGAGGAGCCTGAGGGCCAAGGCAGGCTCAGTGACAGCCAATGGCATGTGAAGACATGCCCACAAGGCATGTGACATGGGAGGGGCCCGAGGCCGTATAACTACAGCTGCTGGGCCTCTGGAGGGGTTGGGTTGTGGACCTTCTGGACTGAGGATGCCTTGTTTTCAGCTTAGATCTCTACCGCTGCCATTTTGCCCAGGACAATGTGGACCTTTGACTCCTCATCTCAGCAAAGCTTTTTCCACTGCCAATGGCTGGATCTCCCTGCAGTCCCTTGGACGTTTCAGGAAAGGATCACTGGCTGTTACTCCACTGATTTCCCTCCCCTGAACCTTATTCCCCTGCCCCTGGAATCCTGGACGTGCCCTGTTTTTTTCCCTTGAACTAGGCACCCCCCTCATGCTTGTTTAGTTCCCACTTGTCTACAGTTGTCATTGTTCCATATATTATTCAAGTATTTCTAAATTCAATTCATACTTCATCTTAATTGACCCAGGACACTGTTCAACCACTCTTTTCTTAGTACCTGTTTTATTTGAAAGGAAAAGCTCAGTTGCTGAAGCAGGCTTTAGAGGATGGTTTCCCAAAAGCCTAAGAACATGGAAGGGTTCCTTGTGTCAGAGCTTGATAAAATTACTGACAACTTGGCTCGTTTACACAGTGCTTATAATGTGTCCAGAATTACATAAATGCTGACAGAAGT
This sequence comes from Pitta sordida, assembly GCA_013390025.1. NCBI lineage: Eukaryota > Metazoa > Chordata > Aves > Passeriformes > Pittidae > Pitta > Pitta sordida. The sequence goes on along the minus strand of WEKX01026822.1, from coordinate 30,231 downwards.
ACATTGTGCTGTGTGACAATGAGCCCTCCAGCAATCTTACCAACCTTTCATCATGAAATAACGTTTGATTTTGATCCTCTACATCTTTGGGGTTTATTTCAGAAGTTTGCTTTCTGATTTACTATATGCCTCAGGCTCATCTATTTTTATTTTTTTTTTTAAGACTTTGGATTTTTAAAGAAAAAACAAAATCCACGTTGGGAATGAGACAAGGTGTGTGGGCAGGATGTTACCAGGATGTATAGGTCTCTTGGACTGAAACTTAGTTCTTTAAAATACACAGGATATTAAAACAAGCTGCCCGAAACAGAGAAAAAAATTAGAAAAAAAATTCCAATACCAAGAAATAAGAAGAGAAAAGATAAAAGAATCAACTCCAAAATCAGAGACTGAGTGGACTAAGTTTTCAGGAACATCTAAGTGCTCACCTTTCAAAAATAGGTACCTCAATCATAAGTTCTTAGTAATTAATCTCTACTGATTTAAGACTGGGTCTTCAGTATTTAAATTGAAGGTCTCAAGAATAGAGTCCTTCGACACAGATTCTTACAAATCAAATTTATTTTTATTCCTGATATCAAGATATCAAACCATTTTTCCTAATTTAAAAACAAACTTGTTTTGATTTTAGGGTTGTGTGAAAATCAATGAAGATCTACATGAGATCATTGAAATCAACAAGGGGAACACTGAAGAATGTGACTGAAAATCCACAGTGGATGGTCTTGTAAGCTAGACCCCTCTTCACTCTGTGTAAACAGAGTATGTTCAATTCTGAAGCAGTGTCCTTGCTGTGTTTGTAAGGAATTAAAGATATTGCACTTGGCACGTGCCCTGCAATGCTTAAACTTAGAGTCAGCTAGCTCATTCCTGTAGTCTTACCACCATGTTGACAGGGCTGACAGACACAGACCTGAAACTTCTGCATTAAAAAATCCAGCAGGGATTTTGGGGAGTATGGGAGGGATGTTTTTCTTTGGGTTTGTTTTGTTTTATTTTATTTTGTGTTTGGTTAGGGTTCTTTTTGTTTGGTTGGTTTGGTTTTATCTTTCTTAAAGGAAAAAAAAAATCACAAAATCCACATTAAGAAATAGATTAGTATTACAGTGATATCTCATACACCGCCCTTCTGCTATTGCTGCTGCAGATCTTCACAGGGGTTTTTTCCGCGAAGACTCCTCAATTCTTCATGGTGTTTACACATCTGCACGTGCCCAGAGTGTCTCCGCCTAGCCAGGGGGTGGAGCCACAATGCCCCATGGGGAGGGACAGGCACGCTCTGCAGGGTGGGGTGTTGGCACCAGCAGGTACCGCTTGTTCATAAACCGGCATATGAGAGTGTTGTAAAGATTCATCAAATTCTAGGGAAGCTTTATGCACAGTGTGCAAGGTGGCACCGGGGCCACAGGGGAGGGAGGGATCAGGGGCTGCTTGTCCCATGGCTACAGGCTTGACTGACACCAGACCCTGGTCCCCACAGCAGCGCAGATCTGCCTGGTCTCGGTTGCAAGGCCAGCCCCTGTCACCAGGACAGGGGGTGAGCAAGGAGGCAGAAGGGCAGGCACATGGGCTACCTAGCCCCTGGCAGCTGATACAGGGAGGGTGAGCACATGGGCTGCCTAACCCCCAGCAGCCAATATGGGGTGGAGTGGGTAGAGGGTTTCTCAAAAATGCCCAGAGCTTCGCTTCCTCACTCCTCTCCCTGCTTCTATGAGAGAAAATTAAAATTTAAAAAGAAGCCACCACTGCTTCAGCTCTGCTTAAAGGAACCAACAGCCCAGTCTCACTTGCAAAGAGACCAGCACTGCCACAGCAGCTCTGCTCCCAGTTCCAGAGGCGGG
>WEKX01026822.1:16348-28350 GCA_013390025.1 Pitta sordida | reverse complement strand
GGGGGGGGGGGCGCTGTGTGTTCTGATTCCCCTGCACCATACACACTGCAAATGGACTGGCACCACCCCTGCCGGGCCGCACTTGTTGTGGGCAGACCAGCCCCCTACCCCGGAGCCAGCTTGCCCTGCTGCTGCGACGTGCTGCGCTGAAAAGGCACAGGGGTGGTACCAGTTGTCCACTGCTGCTCAGCATGCCCTGGTGTGGCCATAAAGGTGTCCCTGCACCCGCAGGGCTGAGAGGGACAGGGAAATGGGCGTGGATTATTTGCATATTCATGATCCGCCTATCTTTGCAGATCAAGGGCCTTGCAGGACTCAAGACATCTTGAGTATCAGCAGACCAGACAAGAAGAGGAGCATGTTCACGTATTAGGAACTTATATTCCTCTATCTTAAGAATTGAACCAGGCAACGTGGCACTTTCACATGTGCAACACTATTACTTTATTCCCAACCAACATTTTGTTTCTTTGAATGTTCTCTTCATATAAGGGCTTTGGACTTTGACTTCTTCGGACTCAAATATATGATGTTACAGAGGATGTTTCATTGGGAGACACTAAAGAAAGCATAAGTCTTTAAAGAACTAAAGAATTGAGTGAAAAATTACAATCTGATTCATCTCATGTCATGCAGAAAATAACTTAGCTGGAAATACATTGAAATACCCAATATACATATCATTGTTTTTCAGGTATATTGTAGTAACATCTAGAGGATTCGGGAAACTCTAATGGAAACAAACTTCTAATTCAGAGATTCTACTCTAAGAAGAGATGAGATGTAACAGCATGAGATGGTGCTATGGCAGGGCCTGAGATGACCTTTCAACCCCTCTTCCACAAACTCAGGATGCTGAGCGAATATCCTTATACACACAGGAACTGAACAGCACACTAAAGCTAAGTATGGTTTCCCTTGCTCTACTACCACAGTTCAGAAACACGTTGCATTACTGAAAAGGGCTTTTCTAGAGAGAGTCAGGCATCCTCAGAGCACCAGCACAGAATAATGGTTTTGAGTGTGCTTATTCTGGCTGGGGTAAGGTGAATTTTCTTCACAGTGGCTAACAGGGGGCTCTGTTTTGGATTTGTGCTGAACTCTGTGATGATAATGGAGATTATTTTGTTATTGCTGAGTTGGCCTTGCACAAAGCCAAGGCCTTTTCTGCTCTTCATACTGCCACATTGGGAATTAGGGGAAGGAGGAGGGGGTTGTTTGTCTTGTGTGCATGGCTTTTGCTTTCCCTGTTAAATTATCTTTGTCTCAACACATGAGTTTTCTCATTTTTAGCCATCCAATTCTCTCCCCAATCCCTCTGGTGGAGGAGTGAGCAAGTGTGTGGCTGCTGGCTGGGCTTAAACCACAACAGACAGGATTAGAGGGAATCTCTAGTTCTTGAAATTAATTTATCCACATTAATCAATTAATGCCCTTCTTAACAAAAAATTTAACACGTCTTTTGGTAGCCAAGGTCCTCTTGGACAGCGCTACAAGCCATTCCAGTCACATGAACAGCAGAAACTTCACATAAAGAAGCATTGGACATGGTTAATAATCCTGAGCTGTATCCAGAGCTCTACTTCAGATGCTTTCAAGATGCAAAGCACTTGTATATCCATACCTTCCAGGAAGAGAAAGGTCCACACAGAAAAAAAATTAGAATAAGATGTAATAAACCTAAGCTAACAATGACTGCAGTACCTATTCCAAATATGAAGGGCTGGCACAAAATAGATCAAGACCTGCATCCTTCTTGCCCTGGGGCTTGGACTCAGACTTGTATCTAAACAACAAATCCCATTTCATTTAGAATCTACTCTCTGGGCAATGTAAACCTGATAGCTTTGCTGCTTGTACACTATCACACGAGGTTTCACTTTCAGGACTAAAGTTCAAGTTCAGTGAATTGAGCTTAGAAGGAAAACACAGCAGTAATGACATAGTAGTCACACACACCTATAATGTGGAGCCATACTATACATGAAAAGACAGGCAGGCTGTGAATCATAAGGAAGAGTGAAGAATAAGAAAACCCACCAGCTTTAGATCAATCTAAATACCTTCCATGAAAAATAATTTAATTGATGTCCAGAGTAAACTGTAAAACTGGTGAAAAACAAAAGTCGAGAGAGGGAGTGACTGACAGAATTTTTGTGACATATTACATATGTTTCAACTGATCTTGTTGACAACATTCAGCTATACACTAGAAACTAAGGAAACCAGAAATCACACACCAGAAACACATCAGAAACAGCACATTAGACTGAAACAACACCTAGAAAACAACAATTTGAAACAACACCTAGATAATCTTAAATGTAGGCAAGCAGTCATAAAGGAGACTATCAGAGACGTCTTTAACACTAAAGAATAGACTGACTGAGCACTGAGTACAGTACATATTCTTCTCTCTTTCCCCAGCCCTCTAAAAAGGCAGAAAGTAAAGAAAGTGTTGAAATTACTATCAACAGAATAGAGAAAAAGTGAAGCTACACTAAAATAAGGCAGTTCACAAGCTCCTCATCTATATATACTGCTGAGGAGGGAAAAGTCACTCTGCAAAATTCCAGAAAGCAATACATTAGCTACATTTGGAACAATTTTTTTTTTAAAAAATGTGGTTTATTAGTTGGTCAAAACCCCAGGAAAAATGGTGATGGGATAAATACAGTTATTTTTCTATCTGGGGTGATGAGGAAACAATAACTGATGACAAGAATGTCATCTAGGAGAAAAGTTTTATTGGCAGCCATTCAAGAACATTTTTCCAAACATAAAAAATGTCAATATGCGGCTAAAAATAATGAGTTTCACAGTTAGAGCAGAAAATGTTTAAGTAATCTCAAAATGGTGTCACATCAAAAAGAATAAAGAATTCAAAGTTATTACTAAGAATATCCAGAAAGTGGGAGTACAAGAGAACTATGAGTTTCATTGCTGATTTCCATGGATGTTCCATAATTACTCCATCAAACAGAAGCCATTAGTTCATTTATTTTAAATTTATTTCATCTGTAATTCCCAGTGATTTTAAGTCTGGACATATCAGTATCAAAGCACCTGAATTCTCTGTGCAAGTAACACGTGCAGAAATGAATCCTGGAGTTCATCAATCAAGTGATGGCTTAGATTATAGTTCCTTGTTCTGAAGGGTGTGGCTAAAGGATGTATATTCCACTAAAAACAGATTAAAAAACCATTCAAAGGAACAATAGGCAGATGGGAAATATACAACACTGGAAAAATTCTATTATAAAGTTCTTAAGCAATAAGAAAAATCAAAAGTCATTCTACCTTTGATGTCTAAATTTTGGGCAGATACGACTTTTACATCAGTTAAAAAATCCAAGATATATGCAAGAGCAAGTCAAAGAAAATATTACATAGATCTATTACTGAGCAGACATAGGTGTTCACATATTTTGAACAGCTTCTCACCTTTTAAAGTCTGAGTCAAGGAAATTACAAAAGAAGGGATGGTTACTCCTGCAATGATATTAAAGGCATTGCTGCTAACAGGGGAACCTTCTCTTGAAAAAGTAGTTATCATTAGTAGCCATTACATGACTGTCACCTGGCTCAGAGATGACATTCCACATTTGTCAGAGGGAGAAGCAAGGAGAGGGTCACATCAGAATTAAAATACAGACAGCAACTGAACTAAAGGCATCTCGTGAAAGTCAAGTGTTAAAATATTTTTGGGGAAAGAGGAAAAAAAAAGAAATCAGGAAAACACACGATTTTAATAGCAGCTTAAGAATGATAAAGAGTTTTGTGAAGAAATGAAGTATTATGTTCGAGAAACAGTGAAGGCACACAGTGGAACAAATGACATTTATTTTGGTCAGCTTACTGGGAAAGCAGCAGGTGATTACGATGGTGATTTGAATGTCAGAGGAATTTGATGGGGAGCTCAGCAAATCCTGCACAGCAGCAAAACTAGAGGCAATTCAGTCTAGTAGAAGCTACATGTGGCTGATTTTTAACATACAGATTATAAAACTTAATATTTTTCCCTAGGATTGGTTCCCAAGAGACACAAAGTCTATTACAATGTGTTCACAGCCTCCCAAGCCATACAGACTGCAAGTTCACAGAGTCTGATTCTCAATTTATTCAAGCAAAATGTCAGCCAGCAATAAAAAAAATTCTCTCTAGAACACAGCAAAGCTGCCTCAGGAAAGGAGAATTTGTGCAAATAAACTATCTGCCTCCAAACACTCTGACGTTCTGTACTCTCGTTCTGTCCTTTGCCTTCCTCTCAAGGCAGTGCCTTTTTAGGAAAGCTCAATTTCACATCTGTCAGCCAAAGTCAGTGCTCCGAGGCTGCAGTCCCTTTTAAAGCCCTTAATGTGTTGACTAACAAGTCACTTGGATGTTTCTAATATATTTCCAGGGATATTGACTGTCATACAACAAGCTGGAACCAGTAGAGTCAAAGCATCGGTGCCATTGGAAAGCCCAGGATGCAGCACAGCAGTGCTGCAACAAGCAGAGATTCCCTGTTGTGGATATTAGACCTTAGGGAAGATACAGACCAAAGTGCTGTATCAGTGCCATTACTGGGAAATGCCAACAGTGCTCTGAGATTTAGTTTCACAGATGGAATGTATCACTGTTAGGAGATGGAAACCATGACATTCGTCTCAGCTCAAGCATAAAAACTTTTGCTTGCATTGAGGAATCAGAAATGCAATTTCATCACAATTATTAGAAGTCGTTTTAATGAGATACATCCCCTTTATTTGGAAAAGTAAGTTTCGATAAACTTCATTTCCCAGTGGGAAAATGTGAATTAAAAGCGAAAATTCTGCCAGCTCTAAAATGGAACTTTATATCTCCGTATTAAATAGATTAAATGACTAATACACTAACACATTAAAATCCAAAATTAAAGACTAATAATTACTACCAAGGAAAATAAACAGAACCACCATTAACATACACAACTGTCTCCTTCATTAGGTTTGTCATAATAAGCATCTAATTCTATTATGAAACAAATTTTTATATGAATGCATTGAGTAAAAAATAATTTATGCATATACTTCTTATGCTTAAGAATTAGGGATCCACAAGTATCATAAAACCAAATTATTGAAAGTAAATGTGTGAAACAGAGCCTAAATCAACTAGCGATTAACTGACATTTCTCCAGTCCACAGCCAAGATGGAACTCCACTAAAATGCTTTCCCTCTCACTTGGCAGCCCTTCATAAAGCAGTAATATTCCCTGGACAGAGCTGAAGGATACTTTTGGCTGTCCTCTATAGCCTCTGTCAGCCCAGTGGCTTTTTCCAGACATTCCAGCCTGTGCAATGACAAACTCCAGCCTTGCTTGTCTGCTTTGTTGAGGTGTTTTGGGGGTTTGGGGTTGGTACCCAGCAGTTACCAACCAGCAAAGTACGTCACAGGTACAGGAGAGCTGAGCAGAAGAGATTCAAGAGAAAGCAAAAGAGAAAATCCTGGCTCTGAAAAGGTTGGGAGATACTGTACTGAAAATTCATCTTTCCAATTACTCACCAACACTCTTGTAGCATTTATTTATGCAGAGGGATCTGACAAGAGGGTTATAAAAGAAATGTGTTTCCTTCTTCCATTTTCATCTGCACACCAAGATGTAAAAAAGTTATACATACTCCAATTATTAATTAATACTTAATGACAAAGAATACGATCCTTTCCGTATTCAATACACTTCATAAAGTATGATAAAACCATGAAGGTTACTGATCTACCACTTGTCATTTAATTAATCAGAGGAGGAAATTAGAGGTATTTCTAAGACAAGCCACCATCAAATGGTCACAACCAACTCATAATACAGTTCCAAACACCTGGTTCAGACTTTCTCTTCCAGTTCATTTCTAAGATCAAGTACAAAGACCCAGTTTCAGCATAAACAAATTTTATGAAAGACTAAAGACATGGAGCAAAGTAAACAGAGGAAATCCTTGGACATTATGTTCAGCCCTTAAAAAAATTTAGTTTTCTATTGAAAATTCTTTAAGAGTTGTTTCCACAACTAGACTTGCTCAGAGACAAGATCCTTCCCTTTCTTCTCGTGGGGTCCTTGCCATGGGAGACAATCCTTCATAAACTGCTCCAGTGTGAGTCCATCCCATGGGCAAAATTCTCCAGATATTGCTGCCACATGGGTCATTTTTCCACAGGACGCAGGCACGGGGTCATAGGATCACAGGAAATTCCAAGTTGAAAGGGACCCACAAGGATCATCTATCTAGTCCACTAGGATCCTTGAGTCCTTGAGGTACAGAGGCTGCACGTGCTGCAGGTCCCTGCCAGGACCGTGCTCCAGCATGGGCCTCCCACAGATCACAGCCTCCTTCCAGCATCCACCTGCCCCGACGTGGAGCTCCTCCACAGACTGCAAGTGGATCTCTGCACCCCGTGATCCTTCATGTGTTGCAGGGGGACAGCTGCTCCACCATGGCCTTCACTACAGGCTGCAGGGGAACCTCAGCTCCACCTGGAGCTCCACCTGGAGCACCTGCTCCCTCTCCTCCTCCACTGACCTTGGTGTCTGCAGTGTTGTTCACACGTTCTCACTGTGTTCTTCTCTGGTGGCCATGTTCATCTACCCTTAACATTCTTTTCCTCCTCTTAAACATGTTATGACAGATGAGTTACTATCATTCTTGATTGGCATGGCCTTGGCTGGAGCCAGCTGGCATTGGCTCTGCTGGACCTGGGGGAAGCTTTCGGCAGCTTCTCAACGAAGCCTCCTCCGTAGCCCCCCCCCAGCCGCTACCAAAACCTGGCCACAAAAAACCTAATACAATTATGCAGAAATAGCTTTAGCTAATCCTTTATAATGCACATGGGATGTATGCAAATTAATTTTCTTCTCAAAGTTTAAAACATTGCACAGTGTAGAATCATTTTATGATTGTCTGGCAAAGTAGTAATGTTTGTTTATGCCTGATAATGCATACTACAAAAAATGCAAGAATTTATCAGCAATGTGCCAAGGGGGTCTTATAAAAAACATTGCTATTTGTTCAGTGGAAAATAGAACCAAGTTGTGTAAGGATGGATAATTATAAGATATTAGGAATATCTGCAGTATCTCTATGGAAAATTCTCTACAGGGGAGTTCCATGTAAGATGTCTGAAGATCATCATGTAGGGCCACCAAAGTGATTATGGGGATGGAGCCCCTCTCATATGGACAAGCTGAGAAAATCAGGGTCCTTCAGCCTGGAAAAGAGAATAGGCTTCAGGGTGACCTAATTGTGGCCTTCCAGTACTGGAAGGGAGCCTACAAGAAAGATGGAGAGGGATGTTTTACAAGAACATGGAGTGACAGGACAAGGGGGAATGGACTAAAACTGGCAGAGAGCAGGTTTAGATTAGATCTGGGGAAGAAATTCTTTACTGAAAGAGTGGTGAGGCTCTGGCACAGGCTGCCCAGAGAAGCTGTGGCTGCCCCATCCCTGGAAGTGTTCAAGGGCAGGTTGGATGGAGCTCTGAGAAGCCTGGTGTAGTGGAAGGTATCCCTGCTTGTGGCAGGGGGGTTAGACCCAAGTGATTTTTAAAGTCTCTTGCAACTCAAACCATTCTACGATTTTATTTTTTTTTAATGACACATCGCAGGCTCAAACAGAAGGTGCTTTCAGATCTTCTGGAATATTTTCCCTTGGGATCTACTGACAGTAAATATTCCTATTGGGAATGAGTTTTATAAAACAATGATGATTTGCCTCATGAAGAAAAGCCAAAAGCTAGACTGTCTTTATTTGATGATGAAAGGAGGAAGGAAAGAGGCATCTTCTCCACTGGAATATCTGTGTCCCAGTACAGCAGCTGAGCACCACCATGCCCTCGACTCTCAGCACCTCCCGACTACACATCATACATTACTGAGAACTAATGCTTAATGGAGATGACAACTCTGAACAGTTGATTGCTAATTAAAGCATGTCTTATCTAGAATGAGTAGTCCTGAAAATGACTGCCATAAGCTGCAGTCATCTGTCAGCCTAGATGACTTGGTATCCAAGGGTATTAATTAAGAGAATAAATGCTCCAAGTCATACTGCCATCCCATGGGGCTGACAGAGCTTCCAGATTTTTTCTGGTAATGGGCAGTAGAAGCAAGGACTAGTTCTGTATTAATTATGGCTTTTTTTAAACCTATAAACTTCTTCCTATAAAGTAGAAAGATATCAGAACCTCAGCTGTGGCCACCAGAAGCCCTCCAATATAGCCATGGTGAAGAGAAGACTGTATTTGTAGTTGAAGATTAAAGATAGCAAAAGAATCGAATGGCATGAGATACAGTAAAGTGTGACCTTGAGCCTTTGTTTCTGGCTCATCACTGCATCTCTACAGCAGTTTGATATCTGAACCTCATTTAGAAATAGCAATGCTTTTCTAATATGTATCACAGACACATAATGATAAAAATCACCACAGAAATATCTACAGCCAAAAATCTCTCCACTTCTGTATAAATGTATCAGAAATGGAATGGACTTTACATATTTCTAAAGCATCTATTAAACACATTGCTGGAAATGGATGCAGTGGTGTTTATATCCTGACTCAAGGCCAGAATAACTCCATTTATTGATGCACAATGAACTCTATCACACATATACTTGTCAGGTCTCACAGTCAGCCCCTAGGAAGAGAATAATTCCCAAAAAAATGTTTTCCTCCTTTCATCTTCCTCCTTCTCTCCTTCACCTATTTTGCTTGAATGGTTAAAGTCTCAAAGCTAAATGTACCCCAAGTATAACATTGTATAGAAATCAATAAATAATAACAAACTAGATATTAAAGAAGAGATTTTCCTAGTAACCTTTGGTTCTGCATTTAGGTCAACATCTGCTTGGGCATTTCCTAGTCCTGAGTCACTTCAAACTGAAAAATTACAACTTATTCCACAGGATATTATCTTCTATGTCAAGAGTCGCACAATGATTATGATGAAAGCAAAGACTGAATATGTGCTTATATTAATTAGCAATTATTAAAAGACAGGTCCCCGTGATTACTGCTTCACAGGCATGAGAATGAATTCATTATTAAAAGACCGTTGCCACCAAGTGAATATCTGATCAGCTTTGGCAGATCAAAAAAGCATATTAAATAAATGAGTAATCAAAAGATAATGTACCATTTGTATAAATTACCAAAGGACAGCCTCTCCCTTCTGACTGAGGTACACAAGGATTTACAGAGATTTTTTACACAGCTCCGCACAGCAGCAAATCCTTTGTTACTTCAAGTCACTTTTGCAGAGGGAATGATTGTGCAAGATAGGAACTTATTGTACAGATTTCATATACATTTGAACATATCTGTAAGACAAAACATAACTTTATCTGTTTCCTCAAAATTCATCCAAAATAGCTATTGCATATGTTCCAGAATTCCTTTCAGCATGTCTTGCTTATATCTGAATAGCGGCCAGCAAGTTGTATCTTCACAAGGACTGATATTTCAAGTTCATCTAAGTTTAGAAAGAGTCCATTTCCTGATGAATTTATATTTCCCAGATTTTATTATTGGGGATGTCTCCTGTGGCTAAAGCTTCTTTCCTGTGAATATTTTCAACAGGAATGAAAACCATAATTATTATTCAGTCTGATGACTAGGAAGTCAAACAATATTTTGGAGTTTGGGGATTTTTTGTTTGGGTTTTTTTTTTCCAGAGAAGCAAATAAGGTGCACAGAAACTGGTTGAATTTATCAAGTGAATCAAAGTACTATTTATCAGGTCTTAAAATAAATTCTCAGCACTCTGGTTGCTGGTCTTTGGTCCAGTTATAGATCCATTTTTTAATTAAAGAGCATTTGCAGTCCCACACTTCCACTAAAGCATTATGCTTTCCCCAAAACTTATACTCACCTATAGTTTCATACCTATATGCAAGCATTACTACGGGAAGATTTTTTTAATAAAAATACAAAAATGATATCAATATTTCATATTTTAAAAATATGAATTCTGTTCCTCCTTAATATCCCTTTTTTGCATATTCAGATAGATACTTTGTTTGGGATATTTTGATTATCAGTGTAAATAATGTTTCTGTTTATACAGTACCTCTGAGAACTGGAAAATCATTATTGTTTATTCTGAGCATGAACAGACAAAAATATTCACCTTGGCTTCTGCCACAGCTGAAATTCAGTCAGGATATAAATACATGTTTGCATGAAAGTGTCAATTGTGGATGTGTTTATAGAGGAAAGCTCAGACATGCATGGCTGAAAATGCTGTATATGCAGCTTCCAATGAAGAAAGAGCAGCATATTTATTTAAGTAATTTTGAAACTGCAAATTTGAGTATGTGTGAAGAATGGTAAAAGTTAAACCAGGGGTTTTTTTTAAATTTGTGATGGAGGACTGGATAATTTGATCCGGCTTCTCTACAAAACAAAAAAAGAACAGGGCAAGTTCAACTGGTACAGATGAATTATTCAATTGATTCTTCCATTTAGCTGCCAAGTTTTTTTTAAATTAGTATCATTCAGTTAAGCTGTTTGTTACAGAATCATTGCACCTACTTATCCTTAATCTGTGATGAGTCTTAAAAAGCCAAATGAACAGTGTTACAGGTTAATGTGCATCTGGAATTCCAGTCACCGTCTCCTTGGCTACTTCTGATGCTCTACACCAGACCCTTAACTGACAAAAAACAGAACACAAAAGCAAAGCAAATAAATACAATACAAATGAAGGCAGAATCAAGGGGAAAGGCATCATCAGGACAGTATTTCACCACACACAAAGCATTTGTAGTTTAGCAACTTCTTGAATTTAGGATCATCCATACATATGTCATTAAAGAGAAAGAGGATGCATAATCATCAAATATAGCAATGCACAGAATCACAGAATTAACAAGGTTAGAAAAGACCATTGAGATCATCTAGTCCAACCTATTACCCTACACCATCTTACCATCTAAATCATGCCACTAAGTACCTCATCCAATCTCTTCTTAAACACATCCAGGGATGATGACTCAACCACTTCCCTGGGCAGCCCATTCCAATGGAAAATCACTCCCTCTCTGTGAACAAGTTTTTCCTAACATCCAGTCTAAACCTTCCCTGAAGCAGCTCAAGACTGTGTCCTCTCATTCTAGCACTGACAGCCTGAGAGAAGAGACCAACCTTCATGTGGCTACAACCTCCTTTCAGGTAGTTGCAGAGAGCGATAAGGTCTCCCCTCAGCCTCCTCTTCTCCAGACTAAACAACCCCAGATCTCTCAGTTCTTCCTCACAGGACTTGTGTTCTGGCCCCTTCACCATCCTCGTTGCCCTTCTCTGGACACATTCAAGCATCTCAGCATCCCTCTTAAACTGGGGAGCCCTGAACTGGACACAGTACTCAAGGTGCAACCTAACCAGTGCCAAGTACAGGGGAAGAATAACTTCCCTGGTCCTACTGGCCACACTATTCTTAATACAGGCCAGGATGCCATTGACCTTCCTGGTCAATGGGCAGACTGCTGACTCATGTTAAGTTTCCTGTCAACCAGTACTCCCAAGTTCCTCTCTACCCGGTCACTCCTCAGCCACTCAGTCCCCAGCCTATAGCTCTGCATGGGGTTATTATGGCCAAAGTGTAGAATGCAGCAGTTAGATTTGTTAAACCTCATGTTATTGGATACAGCCCATCTATCCAGCCTGTCATGGTCTCTCTACAGAGCCCTCCTATCTGCTAACAGATCGACATTTGTTTCCAGCTTGGCATCATCTGCAAACTTGCTAATGATGGACTCCATCCCCTCGTCTGGATCATCAATAAAGATATTGAACAGAACTGGTCCCAACACTGAACTCTGGGGGACCCCACTGGCAGCTGGCCGCCAACTGGATGCAGCACCATTCACCACCATTCTCTCACCTCTGTTATCCAGCTTGTTCTTAACCCAGCATAGAGTAAACCTGTCCAAGCCACAAGCCACCAGTTTCACCAGGAGTTTACTGTAGGAGACGGTATCAAAGGCTTT
>WEKX01026822.1:0-16090 GCA_013390025.1 Pitta sordida | reverse complement strand
TCAGGCTGTCAGGTCTGTAATTCCCTGGATCCTCCTTCCAACCCTTCTTGTAGATGAGTGTGACGTTAGCCAACTTCCAGTCATCTGGGACCTCTCCAATAAGCCAAGACCTCTGATAAATGATCAAGAGAAGCTTAGCGAGCTCATTTGCCAGCTCTCTCAACACCCTAGGATGTATCCCTTCAGGTCCCATAGACTTATGAAGGTCTAAGTAGATCTCTGACATCTTCCTCATGGATTACAGGGGGGTTAAACTACTCCCTATTTGTGTCTACTGGATCAAGAGACCACTTGTCCTGTAGACAACTGGTTTCAGTATTGAAAACAACGGCAAAGAAGGCTTTGAGTACCTGTGCCTTTTCCTCATCTCCAGTAACTGTATTTCCCTCCTCATCCAATAGAGATTGGAGATTGTCCTTACTCCTTTTTTGCCATTAATATATTTATAAAAACACTTTTTATTATCCTTTACAGTGGTGGCCAATTTAAGCTCAAACTGAGCTTTTCCATCTCTAATTTTTTTTTCCTATATGACCTAACAGCATCTAACATTTAAATTTTTAAATGTTAAAAATTGTTTTTAACATTTAAAACATTGCTTGAGTTACCTCCCTCTCCTACCAAAGGTGATACATCCTTTTTTTTTCCCCTCAGTTCATTTAAAAGTTTCTTACTCATCCAGGCCGACCATCTACCCCTACAGCTCATCTTATGGCACATCGGGACAACCTGTTCCTTCCAGATGTCATTCTTGAAGTACATCCAGCCTTCCTGGACTCCTTTGTTATTAAGAACTGTCTCCCAAGGCACTCTCCCAGTTAGTTCCTTGAATAAGCCTATGTCTGCCCTCCAGAAATCTAGGGTGGAGGTTTTGTTGGTTGCTCCTCCTTTTTTTACTAATTATTGAAAACTCTATTATTTCATGATCACTACACCCCAGACAACCTCTGACCACAACATTCTCCATCAGCTCTTCCTTATTAGTTAACAACAGGTCAAGACAAGCCTCACCCTTGGTAGGCCCACTCACACAGGTTACCAGCACCAGAACAAGAGGACATGGCATTAGACTATGGCAGGGGAGGTTTAGACTGGATGTTAGGAAGAGTTTCTTCACAGAGAGAGTGATCTCTCATTGGAATGGTCTGTCCAGGGATGTATGTAGGTATTTCCAACATCCTGCTTTAGAACATGCATTATAACCTTATGATGAGACAACGCCTCAAGATTTTTCCTGAATTCATATTTGGTCAAAATAGGTGTAGACCATCTATGTTTCCCCTTTCACCAAACTTACAGCACTCCTTCCAATTTTGGGAGTTTTGCCTGGATTATGAATAAAATCTCTTTTCACCAAGACATTTGGGTAAGTTAACATATATAATCGAATTCTAAAGCTTTGTTTCTTCTGTACAGCTTTCCATTCAAGTTTTGGGTTTCTTTACATCAGACTTTCTTTGTCTCTTTAAGGTCTCCCCTCTGTTCACTCAAGACCATTTTTCTACCACAAATAATGTATGCACATGCCTGTAGTGCCATTCTGAAGCACAGTGAGTAGTCATACCTCGCATATCCTCACCTACTGATTCTCATCTTCACAGATTCATGGAATATTTGTCAGTGAATTCTAATTGGCTATTAGCAGAGCAGGTCTCTGTGGGGTGGGGGGGAGTGGCACTGCTCACTCATAAAGGGCAGCCACAGTTCACTCCCTTATGAGTGTTGTGGCAGGGAAGGTTCATAACGTGCAGTGTATACTCCCACAGCAGCATCTGTGCCAGGAGCAGGGTGTCTCACCACTTCTCCCCCGAGGTGTCCAGGTGTGAGGTGCTCTCAAGCGTTTGTCCTCACCAATGCCTTTCCGGAGAGCGTCTGCGGACTGCGAGGGGACCCTGCCTCTGTGTGTGAGCCTGTATGTCTGTGTTACTGTTTCCATAGCTACAGATAAGTGTGTTAACTGTGAAGGAATATGAGCATCAAGCTCTCTGTGTCCATGAGGGCTGCGTGCCCAGCACCTGGCACACCTATATATACACAGCCCCAGGGAAAGCGCTTCCGCAATGCTACAGCTTCCTCCACAGGGACTGTGGCCTGAATTAGCCTTCCCTTGCCCCTCTGCCTCACCTGCCTTTTTGTGCCAGGGCTGGGGTGTCCCGCCACTTCTCCTCCCAGGTGTCCCATCATGCGGAGCTCTCAATTATTTGTCCTCTCAGCACCTTTCCAGGGAGCACCTGCAGTCTGTGAGTGTGGACTGCCAAGCCCCTGTCCCGCCGTGGCCCCATGGTGAGCTTCCCTACCACAGCAACACAATCATGCACGGCGGCAGTGGCCTGGCCGTGGCAGAGGCAGCAAAAGCAGCATGGCCAAAGAGAAGCCCAGGGATTCTCTGGAGGTCTCCCCAGTCCGAGAGAGCTCAGAAACACTTCCCTCTGCTCTCCTGTGCTGTGAATGGCTGTGGCGAGGTGCCTAAAACACTGTCCAGTGCTCTGGGGCGGCAGGGGGTGGGGAGATGAGCATGGCCTATGTATGTGCATATTCATACTCACAGATTGGGAGATTCACAGGACTCCCACAAGACCCATAAACAGTGAATGCAGAGGCAAGACTGTATTAGCCATATTAAAAAGATCAAATACACACAAATTCAATAAGGGAAAACTAGCTCAAAACTTCTGAATTTTTGCAAATTGTTGATAAAAATTGCTTAAGCAGCAATATTTACAGAAGATTCCACTTTCATCTGAGTAATTTTTTTAATTGTCACTATTTGATACATTGCAACTTACAACTTTTGTGAGATTGGTAATTAATGTGGCATTCCAGTTCAAAACTACAGGAAGGCATTTCATCATTTTAGTTAATTAGAACCCAGAAATTCCTTCACTGAAGGTAGTCAATTATCCAATTTACTAAGTAGAGATTTCAGACTCTGAAAAGAAGGATGCATCTAACAACATTGGTCATACCTGGTTAGGGGTATAGTCGTAGCTAATTATCGAGCCTTTCTCTACATTCAGCGAAGCTGATGGACACAGGGTGACATTTTGTTCAGTAGATCAATTAATTAGGTTGACCAAATCTGCTTCTTGTAATGTCTGATTTTCTGCCTTAAACATACAGGGAGCTCAGGCAACTAACTACCTTAAACTAATGATACAACTTTCACACAGCAGAAAGTAAATGAGATGAATGCCATGCCATCATGTCCCTAAACCATGGACAATTTCTGGGAAACTAATGCCATATGAAAAGTAGTTTTTTATTTAGTCATTACTAATTAATAAGGTTAGTTTTATTTTAATGTTGAAGATACGACATGAACTCTGCTTACTGCTAGACAGAAAAGATGAAAAATATTTATCTACAACAAATCCTACTCGTTTGTTGCATTTATGCATAGCAGAAAGTATTTACTGAACCAGCATCTGGTAATAGTCAAAATGTGATAGAAATTGAATTCAACACACAAAGACATTTCCAGATGAAAACTTTTACCTGAATAATTAGTGGAGGATGATAATTACAGAAAGCTTCATGCCATCACACCATCACAAAGCAGAAAAAAATTGCTGGTTTCAGAATATTCCCACTTTGCCAATTAGTTGATGGTTATTCAAAGTAGAAATGCAGTAGCAGCTCTCAACACCAAATATCATTCTCTTATTTAAAGAGATCTAATTAGGGTAAATCATAGAAGATGTATTGCCTGACTCACAGGTCCTGGTATTTTATTTCTCATCAAAAGCCATTCAACCTGTTCTGACTATAGGTCCGTCAGATTAGAAATTTTCTTTGTAAATGAACCTCAGGCCACTTAAAATGTATCTCTATGGACATACAACACCAGGTATGCTCTAAATTGAGAGATACTGACTGCATCATGCTATCCTGCATGCGTCTGTTTAGAAGATTCCAAAACTCCTCTGTTGGGCTTTCCAACAAGAGTACAGATTTCTACTCAACACAATTAACATACACACTGCTTCAAGAAGCTCTCTGTGTCTATGACCCTGTAACAATGGAGACCTTGGCAAGTTTCTGGTTTATCTTTTTAAATTAAAAAATTCATTACCTACACTAATGCCACATACTTCATCTTTCATATGGCCAGTCCATCAGTGAATATTTACTGAAGTGTGATATTAGCACTGCATGTCAAACACATGTAGCAACCCAGATCCCAGAAGAAATTGGAAAACACAATATTGATCTAAAAGCCAGAATATTTATCAAAATTATTGGAAGAATCAACTATCTGATTAAGTGATTCATCAGAAGCAGTATGACTGCTTTAGCAGAAGCATCTCAGGATGTTGAACTTTCAGTGACAATATAACACTGACAAAGCTGAAGCATCGTATGAAACCTGTTTACAGGCTTGGAAAGCTGCATTTGGCCCTCGAAGTGTTTCCAACTGAAAAATATCTTGTGGAAACAAGCATGAGAGAATGAGAGTTTGTAAAATATTTGCATAGGGAATTAGGCAAGAAATATATTTAACTGAATGCAGTTGAAGTAGTAACAGAAAAACTGAGAATACAAAAAGTTGCTGTATATACATCAAAATTTCTCCACAAATTCTTCTTCCAAATGGGATCCAGGTAACATTTGGTGAAGTAATCAGACAAGTTTTAACTGGTCAACTTCATGTCATCTTAAAGGACCCTGCAGAGAAATCTGTCAAAGGACATATTTCCATAAAACTGCACTGTTTCAGTTTCACTGGAACCGAAAATACAATTTTGCATTTACAAAGATGGTCATCAAAACTGTCAGGGATTACAGTGGCAAATTAAATTGCTTGTTATGCAAATTTGTAGTCAAGTACCTCATCAAAAAAAAGCAGCAAGTGTGCAATTGTGTTTCTCTACTTCATCACAGTTTCTCCATCATGAAAATTAAGTTATGGGAGATTTGGGAAGGAATGAAGGCAAACTTATTTTCACTATTAAAGCAATGAATCGTAACTGCATTGTAATTTTTCCATACTTCGAATTTACAAAAGCTGATTACCTTTTTAGGAGATTCATCTTTAAAAACAAACTGGTGTTAGCTATACATGATGCCAATAAATTACAAGGACAAGACCATGATATGTAAGGGACTTCATGCCATCAGGCTTGGTGATTTTGTGGATCCTTCCTGCCTCCAATTCTATAAAAAGAGTACATAAACTATGAGAGTGTTTAAATTCCTCTAGCTTGCCAGTGCTTGATAGATAATACAGAGGATTATTTTGGAAACAAATTCCACGAAGTCACAGTTATAATTCTGCAATTTTTGTTCTGGAATATGACTGTCTCTGTGGGAAATACATATAAATGCAATTATTCAGAAAAGTGTTTCCAGATAGTTATTTCTGGACATTAGCATATGTAGACAAATCGCTAATTTCTCTACTTGAATGAGGAAAAGATCTCCAACACAGGCTGGACACAAGTTGTATTCTCTTTACCTTATTAATTTAAGACAATTTAATTTGGTAGGAATGTATTCATCTTGCTGCAGTTTCAACTTGCCTCTAAATCACTTGATAAGTACTTCGGAAATTGCCTGATTATCCCTTAAGTGTCTTGGACACCCATCAGCACCACCATGTACCAAAAAAAATACCCTGAAGTAGCTTTTCAGGGGAAAAAAAAATAGCAAAATGGTGTGTGCAGTAGGACTAGGGAGGCTGTTCTTCCCCTATACTCAGTGCTGGTCAGACCACATCTTGAGTGCTGTGTCCAGTTCTGGGCTCCCCGGTTTAAGAATGATGTTGAACTGCTCAAGAGGGTCCAGAAAAGGGCGACAAGGATGGTGAAAGGACTGGAGAACAAGCCCTGTGGGGAGCAACTGCAGGAGCTGGGGCTGTTCAGCCTGGAGAAGAGGAGGCTCAGAGGTGACCTCAGTGCTGTTTACAACTACCTGAAGGGAAATTGCAGTCGGGTGGATGTGAATCTCTTCTCTCAGGCTGATGACACCAGAACAAGAGGACATGGCCTTAAGCTGCACCAGGAGGTTTAGACTGGATGTCAGGAAGAGGTTTTTCCCAGAGAGAGTGATCCCTCAGTGGAATGGTCTGCCCAGGGAGGTGGTGGAGTCACCATCCCTGGAGGTGTTTAAGGTCAGACTGGATGAGGAGCTCAGTGACATTGTCTAGATGATGGGAGGCTTGGATAGATGCAGTGTGGTGCCCGTGGTTCCACGGTTCTGGGTTTGATCCCTGAGTGGGCATTTGCTTGGGAGTTGGACTCGATGATCCTGTGGGTCCCTTCCAACTCAGAATGACCTGTGAACCTGTGAACCCCAGACCACCATAGCATACAATTTCCCAATCCCTCAATTTCAAGTGACATAACGGAAATAATTCACAGCTGAAGAAAATAACATTTGGGTTTTATTCAGCTGTTTAAGTGACTGGAAGTGATATGGGGGAGACATTGAATAAATTACTTTGAATAAATTACTCTCAGATTCATTTCCAGCACTTCAAGTATGAAAACTCTGCACAGCTCCTTTGCAAGTGGTGTGTGGTGAGATTTACAATTAGCAAGTTATAAAGCAATAGAAAATACAGGGGGAAAACTTACCTCATATATATTTTATCAGAAATTAAGAAAGTGCTACAATATATAACTGGAAATAGTAGATCTGTCATCTAGAGCAGAAATCTAAAGCCTACTATCCAATTTTAAAACAGCCTCTAATAACATGTGCTTCAGACAAGAAATGTGCTCAGTGTGTAATATTACTTCTCTAAGGCTTCATTCTCATAAGTAGTTGTTCACACTGATTACAAATACAGCGATCCCTCGCTACTTCTTGCTTCATTACAGTCGGGTCTCCTATACCACGGGACCACGGTCTTATTCAGGTCTCACAAAGCCTGCCTTGCACATTGATTGGCAGCTCATTAATATGCAAATTTGCCCCGCTCCCTCAGATGGTTCCCCGGCGCTGTTTTGGCGCTGTGTTTCTGTGTATCAGTTGCCGCGGCGGCCGTGCTGGGGGAGTGGGGAAGCAGCGGAGCAGCAGCGGAGCCACCCCCGACACCACTTCTGGGATAGGGCAAGTGGCAGAGCCCCCCCTGTCACTGCCATGGCTGTGTGGGTTGATTTGTATATTCATGACTGCCAAATTGAATATTCATGCATGCCAGGTCGTGCATGCTCTCTTGCAAAAAGGGGCCTCCTTAATCACTCAAAAATCATGCCACTGAGATGTGAAGCCACAGTATAGGGGTGCAAAGTGGATGAGGGCTGACTGTATTTGCGGCTTCTATGCATCTTGAGGTTTTTTTCACAGTTTTCCCAACTTGTCCTAGATTAGAACAATACATTCCAGGGAAGATGGGAACCTTCCTGGAGTGGAAAGAAAAAAAATTCCTTACTACTTTACTATACCTTTTGACTCAATGGGGCTTTGGTCAAAAAAAGTAGAAAAAGGAAGTAACAATTATTTACATAAACAGTGATCCTCCAGAATTCACTGGGGGTCGGGTCTGGGCAGATCCCACGATTTATGAAATCCATGAAGATACCCAACCCATGAATATGCAACTACTCCCTGCCTGTAGCCACGCACCCTCCACTAATAAGGCCTGGAGGGGCGGTCCTGGGAGTGTGGCTCGCACTGTAGCACCTCATTAAAATGGAAGAAGTGCCCTTTGGTGCTTCATGGCCGTGAAATCTGGGGTTCGGGACATGTGCACGGTCTCACAACTCACTGAAAATCCAACCACAATTCATTTAATCCGCTGATATGCAAGCTGTGAATATTCAGGGGATCACTGTATATATAAAGAAAAAAAAAATAAGAACAATTAACATAATGTTAACAAGGAGAAAAGAGAAACAAAAAAAGCCAAAAACAACACTCTACTCCTGCTCCAGCACAGCCATCAAGGGGCAAATAGCCTATCAAGAGCCATTAGCTCTCCAGCCAAAAGACAAAATGAGTCCTCCACCTCCACCCAACAACTCTTGTTGAGGAATTCTGCTTTTTGTTTAAGTTGGTTTAACACCTCCCTTCCTCGGAAGTTGAGAACAGCATGGTGGTTGTAAAAAAATTAAAATAACCCATAAAGAAAAATTAAATCTAACCCATGTTTACCCTATTTACTGCTACTTCGTGGATTTCACTTATCGTGGCATGTTTCTAGATGTGTGTGTGTGTGTGTGTGTGTGTGTCCCACAATATTTGAGGGATTACTCGTTACAATTACACCATTTGTATTTGACTGAGAATTCATGCCTACAAGGGCTTTGTTTCCCAATCAGACCCACAGTGTAACTTCTAATTAACATCCAGTTTATTAAAGTAAAACAAATACCCTGTTTTTGTGGACATTGCACGTGCTTAATTCCCATTCAATGCCAAGAATTTAGGGCTTCTGAATTTCATACCACAAGAAAAAAGATCTAGCTTGTCAGATGAGGCGTGTTTGGATTGGAGCGCTTGCAGGAAAGGACAGATTGTGTGAAACACAAAATTAGAGGTTTTATTTCAGAATGCATAATGTCCCAAACACTTGTTCCTTCCCTCAAAACACAGCAATAGGAATTGCCACAAACTCATGCTCTATTAAATTCCATAAAAGCGGTGCTGGAAAAGCTGCAGACTATGAGTTCAAAGAAGGAAGAAATATTTCTTCCATTTTTCCCCTTCTAGCTTTAAGATAGGTATTTTAAGGAGACAGCAATCTAAACCAGTAATTAAAAAACGAAGCTTACACTTAGTAAGAAAGGAATGTCATTCGCAAAATAACTCCAGTGAGTGAATGACCTGACCATATGTGCAATCACAAGGTAAGAAACTAATTTTCATGGACCTCTGCTCAATTATTGTGAGCTGGCACACTGCTGTCAGTTCTAAAGGTTAATTCAGTAATGAAAGATGACAATCTCTCCTAAAGGATTACTGGATGCCCAAGCAGGTACTCACATTTTAAATTAAAGGTGCTTCAAGCAGCCTGAGGATACGAGGCTTGTCTCAAGTCTCCATCATAGCCTGTGTACAGTGTTAACCAAGGTTCCACTGCCCCAAAGCACCGTGTACAGCTCAGGTGCCAAGATGACGGCAATGCTCCAAATGCAATATTCTGCCCAAAACTGAGATAGAAACATAAGTCACCTGAACTGTTCATAATTGAATCCACTGCGAGTTTTCAGAAGACAAAACTTTTGGGTATTTGCTCCTGCTTAATGTTTCCTAGAATCTCATTTAAATTTTGTGAGATGCATTAGGTAAATCAGTAATTAAATTACAAATTATTAATCACAATTTCAATTTCCTTTTTAAATAAACCTTTACAGGCCAATCTGGTCCCGCTGATAGCTGTCATGTCTTTATCTGGAACTAATGTTCTCCAGGGACAGATCCAATACAGGTTTCAGTATTGAAATTCAGCATGCTCAAACCAATGCCCTATTAGACACTCATAAACCACACACAAATATACTCCATTTGATGGAGCTCACAGAGGAAGGGAGGGACTACTACCCACTTGCATTCTGGGTAATCTCAAACCTACTGAAGTCATATGCCATTCATAAATAAAAGCATAATTAACCAATAACTACCAGCAATGAATTACAATTAAGAGGCTGTTCAGGCAGACATTTCAATAGCCTCTTGAGTCCTGCCACTCACAACACCAAAATGGTCTTTTGGCCACCTCAGCTTTAAACAAAACAGTGGTATTTCCACATTCATAAGCATCACTAGATGCTTAAGACTAAGACAGTTACTGAGTACCCCCAAGCAATTCATATAAGGCCAGGAATGACAGCAATGATAATGTCTCCTTTCAGGGTGAAAGGGCTTTATAATTAACTAATTGATTAATACTGCTTTGAGAATTTCTTGCAAATCTTGGTTCATTTTTCTTAGCATCTGTGCTGCTGAAATCTTGGAAAAGAGGTCTAAATGTAATTTCAATGTTACTTTGTACTAACTGTAAGCAGATGAGGGAAAACATTTGATAAGTAAAACTGCACAAAGACAGTATAATCACCTAGGACTCCTCTAGAAAAACAAACTGCTATAAGCTTCCCAAAATGTCATAAAACATGACACTCAGAAATTATAACCAAGCAGAGGGTGTGATGTTTTATGCAGAAGTGGTTTAACTTGCAGCCCTTACTAATGCCAAGATTTAAAGATGGGTAAATAAGCTCTGTCTGGAAAGCAAACCAAAGGGAAATGATACACACTCAGTGATTAAGGAAGAGGTTTAAGAGAGCCAAAACATAACAAGTCAGTCTAGATGTGTGGCAGGATTTTTTTGGTATTATATCTGGTTATAAGATAGTTACTCATTTTCATAGGAATATCTCCATGTGAGTCAGATGCAGAGACAAGAAAGACAATCTACTTTTTCCCAGAACATACCATCAGTATAAATTCCAGCTTTATACTACAGTACTACAGTAATACCTCACCCTTTGCAAGGAATGGGTCTTGTCAGGGTGTCACAAAATGTCTAATTCACAAAAACGCATGGTTCATTAATATGCACACAGGCCACACCCATAGCTCCACCCCCAGCCAATCAGGAGTGCTGGGGAGTGTTTTCCACTCCTCCCTATGGGCTTTCACAGCACAGGGGAGCAAAGGGAAGAATTTCTGAGCCCTCTCTGCCTGGGGAGACCCCCAGAGAATCCCTGGGCTCCTCTTCAGCCAAGCTGCCATTTCTGCAGCTGCTGCCAGGCTGTTGACACCACTCATGGTTGCACTGCCTCTGTGGGGGGGAAGCTCCACCACTGCAGCCCCTGGGCTCTGGTCGGTGCTCGTGGAGCCTGGGAAACCTTGACTTTGCAACACTGTGACACCTGTTGTCCCTTAGGTGGAGAGTGGCATTGGTGACGGAGTTTCTTTCCCTTTAACATCCACCGGTCCTGGGAGAGGCAGCGCTGGCTGTATGGACCCGGCAGAACACCTCTTCCCCCTGCTGCAGTGGGGGGAGGGCATGGGGGAACAGAAGCCTCCTGCTGGCACAGCAGCTGTGGCGGCAGTGTGGGCACACCCTGGCACTGCCCCATCCCAGCACACAGTGCCTGCCCCACCGCCACCACAGCCAGCCCAGACCCATTTTCATGGGGTACTTTCCGTGGGACTACGTCATCACCAGGTGCACCAGGTGCGCAGTCCCCAGGCACAGACTGCATTGCCTTCCCTGCCTGTAGCCACAGAAACAGTAACACGCCCAGTGGGAGTCAGTCGCCTGGCTGGGCTTAGAGTAACAGGGGATGGCGTGGCTTGTAGAGGTGCTACACTGGGTCTCAGTGGCCACCTGGGGCATCCCGTGGCGTAAACCTTCCACTGTAGGGACCAGACATGGAGACACACAGGAGCGAGGGAGGGACTGGGGTTTGGCACCGTGGGGCTATGAATGCCATGGACAGCAAGCAGGAGGTACTGTGCACCCTCCCTGTGGGGCCGGGCCAGTCCCACTCCACAGGGAGCGCCAGCGCCACACCTCAGCGAAGCAGAGGAACTGCACATGTGTCAGCCTGGAAGGTCCGTGAATCATTGAGGAAATTTGCGGATAAAATTTCTCGCAAATCTGCCAGGTTGCAATGGAGGGTTCACAATGCAGCGAGGTATTACTGTACCTTGAATTTCACAGGGGTCCAGAAACTAGAGAGTCCCGCAAAAGCTGGAATACGCTAAGAGAAGCAGATCGTAAATATGCAAATTAGGCATGCCCATCACCCTGCCCCCTCAGCCCTGGCAACGTCAGGGAGGTCTTTGCCATCATGCTGGGGCACACTGAGCATGACACATGCTCACATGACACAGGCAAACCCCCCACAGGATTGAGGGAAATCTACAACGTCTTCACAGGGGGAAAAAGTGCAAAGTTTGAAGCCATGATACTTGAGCCGCAAAGAACTGAGGGATTACTGTAATTACATTGTGACAAGAGAGTCAAAGATGAAATGGCAGGGATAATGTGTCCCAATATTATCTGAGGGCAAGTTTAATCCCAAATTAGAAGTATGAATCCATATCCTTGTGACTAAATGTCCCAAAGACACTGGAATTCAAGCCTCTTCATACCAACATTACAGACATACTGATGAAAGCAGTGAAAATTATAAAAGGAGATATTGCAAGGATTTTTCTCAGCTCCAGGCAAAAAAATAAACCAGCAGTTACTGTTGAAATTAAGAAACGGTTAAACATTTTTATCTGTCAACAATAAGGAAGTGAGCACCTCCATGTGAAGTTTCACACAATCCTTAAAGACTAAAAAGCCAGATATTGCAGAAGAAAGTCAATTAAATATTGAAGTTTCATGTGTTTAGTATTGATAACAGAATTTGTTACTAAGATCACATAAATTATATAGTGCTCCTGTTAAGAGTAAGGGTTAACACATCCACCTGTTGTATTGTGAGCATAAAAAATTGCTGATAAAGTGTCTTGGAACATGCAGTTGAGTTCCCCTCTTGGAAACAGGAGAAAATATTGAGTGCCCTGATTACAGATTTTCCTGGGTTTAAGAGCTAATTAGATTTGATTTAACCTTAGTATGGCAGTATGTAAACACTGAGGCAAGAATAAATGCAAAATGATGAAGTACTAATGATTTTGAAGTCACTTGGGCTTTTGTTGTCAGAATCAGCAAAATAAGTACTTTGATTCACAGAGAAAAAAAAAAATCTTCTCCATGGAGCACCAAATGAACAACTTCAGGAATGCTGAGCTATCTCAAGTGGCTGAAATACTAAAAAAGACCTGTTGTTTACAGAAGTACAGCATTTGTCATGATAGTATTTCTCATTAGGGAGTGGTTACCAAGCCCACATTAGCGACAAGACATGCTCAGATGCATGGATGGGGCACAATCCTGACTGAAGGAAGAACTTCCTAATCATTAGTCTCGTCCACAGAACCTCTTCCATTACGGATCGTCATGGAGTCCCACTGAAATTCTCTTCAAGACTTGTTAATCCCTATCAGATCACTTGATGTGCAACTCTGCGTGTGTATGTTCAAAGCAGCAAAAAGCTACTGAGAGTGCATCACTTGAGATAATTCATTATCTGTCCAGAATTATTTTGGGTTTCATTTGTAACTTTTTCAGCAATATGAAAAATTTCTCTGCAATCCCAGTTCTGGGAAAGATGAGAAAATTAATGCGGCGTTCAAGTGAAACATTCATGAAATATCTCTAATTTTAGGAGTATAATACTAGATATAAAATATGTATTTATATGTCCTACATATAAAATATTCAGACAAAAGGTTTGTGTAATACCTAGATATGCTGGTAATTTTTTTAATGTGAAGAAACACTAAAAAAAGAATAAGGTAAGGTAGTGACATTTTATTACT
Organism: Pitta sordida; assembly: GCA_013390025.1. Classification (NCBI taxonomy): domain Eukaryota; kingdom Metazoa; phylum Chordata; class Aves; order Passeriformes; family Pittidae; genus Pitta; species Pitta sordida. The sequence goes on along the minus strand of WEKX01026822.1, from coordinate 2,761 downwards.
CAGACTGAGACTTTAACATCTTTTATTCTTCAAATTAAAATTTTCAAACAAACAGAAATTATTTTATTATATTTAGAACCTGGCAAGCTTTTACTGAGTTCAGCACAGAAGGATTTTAAATCCCACCCAAGGGGAAAAGATTAAGCCTAAGGTTAAACAAAGTGAATTCCTGCCAGCTGTCCTTTAAGCAAACTGAACAAAATGGATTGAAAAATATAAAACCGGACGCAGAACATACAAATTTCTTTACTTTTAAATATTTCATGTTTTAAATTAATCTTTATAATATCAAAGAAGCAGCAAAGTAGTAATCACTATTTAATGGTGATTATCTGTGGTACCCTATATATTGCCTTCTGTTATTGCCTACACTTTTTTTTATTTTTAATACTAGAAGCTGATGGAAGATAATGAAACAATCAGGTTTAAAAGAGTCCACATTTCACACAATATTATCTTTTACATTCTGCTCCTAGGTCAAGGTCAGAGAGGGAAATGCTTCTTCCAAGCTCTCTTTGTAATCTCAGTGGTCTCCCTAATGGAGTAATTACAGCAGGTTGAGCTGAAATGCAACACCATATTGAGTTGATGCATTTGCAGTCCCAGCTGCCAGAAAGGGCTAATTCTGCTCTGCTTTACCTGGGCTTTTTAAAGCCTTCTTTTGCCAAACACATCAAGGCTTTCACACAGAAGAGCTTGTGCTGGGAAACAACCACATCTGAAAAATACATATTGAGCGAAAATGGCCAGTGTTATATCAAAAGGTTTCCTCCAACTGTTTAAAAACATCCTATGGAAAATGGTATAAAGGTGTCCAGCAGCATGTGCTCAGAGGGAGAGACACATCACAAAGCACCAAATTATGTTTTCTGAACCCCTTAATAAAACAATATGCAAGTTTTCAGTGAGGGTGGATATCAGCGACACAAGTATAAGCCTTTCATGGGCAAAACAAAGGGAGCCACTGAGATGCCACCCAGCCCTAGAACATACAAAATGCTGCACTCCTGGCCTCCTCTCAGAGAAGGTACTCAAAAGAATTCACAGCCTGCCAAGATCCCGTTCTACAGTCATTATGTTAAACAATTTGAAAAATGTACTAAACCCTCAAATATCTAAGAAATTACAAAAATTCTATTGGTATGCAATCATCTTACCCAGTTGGGTTTTTGAATAATGAAAACTTTCACTTTTAATTCATGGTCCTCCTTATCCAGACTCCTCTAAGAAAAAACAATTCCTTCACACACACCCTACAGCTGTACAGTTATTTACTGTGGGAATTGGCATTAAAGGTGAAACAAATAGTTTTCTTTATAGTCCTGCATCTCAATCATCTTGCTATAAACATCTTTATACTGCCCAGCATGTGACTAATGATATAGAAAATAAAAAAGTCTGCTCAGGTGGAAAAATTTCCAAGGTCCAGTTATGAACTGTAGCCTTTTATTTTTTTCTATTCAAAAAATACACTATTTCTATTGCTGTGTTACAAGACCTTCAAAGGCTATTCTATTCTTAAATATAACAAGCTTACAACAAAATATTGTCCTTTTACTCAAAAGTTTTAATCTGCTAGTTGCAGATGATATCACATTCACTTTTTAGATAATATTTAAAGGTCAAACCAATAAAACATAGAAAATGTTGAACATCTTGTACAATTCAAACAGGGCTCTGCAGAAGTCACAGGGGGGGAGTTGCTAAAATGATCGAGCAGTTTTCAACATATTTATTCAATAATTACCAGGGGCACAATGTAATCCACTTCTAATGGAAACCCATGGGAAGGGAAAACTCTGCAGAAAATTTATTAAAAACATCTTCAGAGTTCTTCCTCATCTATTTTCAAATTGTATGAAGGAGAAGTTATAGATCAGAATGTATCTTTATAATGTAAAGATGCCCAAGCTAATTTCAAACTGTTTCAGGTAAAAGGGACTTCCAGATTAGGGAGGCGACCAAGCTGGGAAGCACAGGGGTCCACGGGACAGATAAATTGCGTGTCTGGTGAGACTGAGACTGGCTCAGCTGGTTGGAGCCTGGTGCTTATAATGCCAAGGTTGTTGGTTCAATCTCTCTATGGGCCATTTACTTAAGAGTTGGGCTCAATGATCCTTGTGGGTCCCTTCTGTCAGAATATTCTCTGGTCTGTAACACTTGGTGTACTCCGAATATCGTTGCCAACACATGCAGTTTAAACTTTTTAAACTCACCTAAGTAACTCAATCTCAGTGGATAATTGGAACTTTGCTCTGATTACTCTCACCTCACCCCTGAGGAGCACAAAACACTGACAAGAGAAAGTGTTCGTTTTTCCACTTCTGACTGGTGCAATTTACCAACCCAAACATTTAGTGAGCCTGTGTCAGATGCTGCTGAGGACATTTAATTGGCATGCAGAGGGAAAAAAAGCAGCTGGATAGTAAACTACAATCCCATTTCTCTTTGAGATTAAGTGTGTACATTTTTTTTATGCCATGAATTTGTTCAGATTAGAAGGGACCTTAGGGGAGCACATAACCTGCTGCTTCAGGGGTCTCATTGAAGCTGCCCAGGGCTTTTTCCAGACAAGTATTTGTGGTCTGCCATGCCAAGTTCTAGGTGTTTGGCCTACAACAGCAACCCCTGACTCCATAAAATCCTACGCATAGACGCTCTGATGTGCACAAAGTACATTAAACACGTGGAAAGAAAATTCAAAAGCAATAGTGGCTCAGAGGAATGTTTTGAAATCAGCACCTTCTACCTGTATAAAAAA